>JANHGL010018601.1:0-12603 GCA_024611195.1 Ceyx melanurus
CAGCCTGTCTCAGGAAGGTGTGGTGCAGAGGGGAGCTCGGAGGCTGGGAGGGTGTGGGAACCGGCTCTGCTCGCTGGGAGGAGAGCTCAGGAGTTCTCTGTAGCATCACTTCCAGGTGGCAGTGCTCCAAGCGTCAGTAATTCAAGCGCTGGTTGAGATGATGCAGAGTTCTCCTGCTCTGAGGGTCAGTTTGGTTTGAAATTATTTACACTCCTGAAGTTGAGATACTTGGATTCGTAGAATCACGGACTGGTTTGGATTGGAAGGGAACTTTAAAGGTCATCTGGTCCAACCCCCCTGCAGGGACATCTGCAGCTAGAGCAGGTTGCTCAGAGCCCCCCCAGCCTCCCCTGGGATGGTGCCAGGGATGGGGCAGTGACCACATCTCGGGGCAGCCTGAGCCAGGCTCTCACCACCTTCAGCATCAACAGTTTCTCCTTCTCTCCAGTCAAAATCTCCCTCTTCTAGATTCAAACTATCTCCCCTTGTCCTGTCCCAACAGGCCCTGCTCAAAAGTCTGTCCCCATCTTTCTGATAGGCCCCTTGAAGTCCTAAAAGGCCCCAAGAGGGTCTCCCTGGAGCCTTCTCCAGACTGAGCACCTCCAGCTCTCCCAGCCTACACAGGAGAGGTGCTCCAGCCTATCGTGCTGAGTACTTGTCATCATGCCTTTCGTCCCTAAAATGGCTCTCACATGGTATCAGAGGCTGCCTAGTGCAGGAGGAGGGAAAGATGCTGCCCACACGGGTGGAATGCTGCTGTGTGGCAGCCTGGGACCCGTGGGTGCTGCCAGGGTGCCACTGCCCAGAGTCGGTCTGTCGGGGGGGGGCAGAGCCGAGTAGATTTCCATCACCTCCTCATTGCCATGCTCCCCGTGTCCATCTGGCGGGTGAGCTGTGGGAAGGGGCTGGGACTGCTCATTGTGGAGGGGTTGTTTATGGACACATCCATCCTGCAGCCTGCCAGGCCGGGGTGAGGGCAGCCTGGGGGCAGGACGGCGGGCTAAGGGCTGGCCGGGGGATTTATGGCTGCAGGAAGAAGTCGTCCGTCGCCTGTGGCATCTTCCTTTGGGCACACAAAGTGCATACCCAGCAGCAGCTGGGAGTGCTGACCCTGCCCCAGAAAGCCAGAGAGCCCCTGCCTTGATTTCCCAGAGCACACAGCAGTGAGCAGCACTGGAACCCTGTCCTGCCTCTGCCTGCTCCCCCAGCTCTGGCCCTGCTGCTCTTTGTTCAGGAGGAAGATGCAGTTTTTGGAAGCGGCGTCTGCCTCGAAGACCTGCAAACTCTCTATTTTATGACAGTTTTCATTTGCATAATGAAGGCCCTGATACCTTCAGTAATTAATCACATGAAGAATTGCTTCCTTGAATAACTCTATTCATGCAAGTTGTTCTTAGTGCTGGAAGCTGCCTGTGATTTCCAACGTGCATTAGCCCATCTCTTTCATCAGCAGATGGAAGCTGGTAAATGCATGTGTAATTTATATCTGCTTGGGTGGAATTAGCAGATGAAATATGCATTACATGGTGCCATTAACATTTCTAGGCATACAGTCTTCAGCTCTGGGGTAAGTCAGTGTTACATGCCAGCAGCGTGTGGGACTGTATGAACAGCAAGGACTGCAACACTGGGATTTAAAAGCAGAAAAAGAAAGTATTCCAGGTCAGACACATCAGAAATTGAATTAATGAAGCTGCTGAATTAAATGGGATGCACTGCCCTTTTCCAACCTTTGTGTTTTTGGGGTTTTTTTTAAAATGTCCCATCCTGCCCCACAGCTGCCAGGCTTGCTGGTGGACTCACTGCTGGTGAGGGCAGCTCCAGATCCCTTCACATCCAGAAAGCTTTCCCCATAGGACAGAGCACAAGCTGGGGGAGGCAGCAGAGCAGATGAACGCTGCTGCGTGGCTTTGGATTTGTCAGTAACCTTGACAAATTTGGGGAGAAAAACATCCACAATTCAATAGTAAGAAAATATCAGTGAGTGGCTGATGCTCTCTGCTGTTGGGCAGGAGCCTCATGCTTGGGTGGCTGCTGGTTTACGTGGGAACATCTTTATAGGTGATAAATTCTGTTCCCTTGGAATGCATTTTTTCATGTGCTTTTTTTGTCCTCATACAAATCACAATTAAAACACTGATTCCTACTCAATAGGAAGCAACTCAATGACTGAGACTATCCCATCAGAGCCAGAGTCCCCTCCCCTGGCAGGAGCTCAGTGCCCTGGCTCAGCTGGTGACCCTGCACTGTGGCCTATCCTGCTCCTGCTGCTTTGGGGTTTTTCACCCTTCAGAAAGGGTTTTTGGGACCCAAAGACTTTTTCAGTGCTTTGGGGCCAAGGGAGGCACGTGTTGGCCCTTTGCAGGTGCTCTGGCCAGGGTGCAGCAGCAGCAGCCACGAGCTGCATGGAGTGAGCAGAGCCAGCAAACTCATGGGCCCCCCTCCTCTCTGGCAATGCTGCAGCAAAGGGCCTCATCCTGAGCAGAGCGTGAGGGTGTTGCCTGCAGATTACAGTGGTCAGAACTGCTTCACATGCTGTGTGAGAGGTGTGCACGTTGCTGGGGTAAGGGACAAGCTCTGAGCCCTGTGCCACAAGCCCCATGTGCCTCCCCAGTCTCAGCTGCTCCAGCACAGCTCAGCACCAGCCCATGGCAAGGGCAGAGTGTCCTGGGCAGCTCACAGCAGCTGTACAGGCTCTGTACCTGTCCTGAAGCCAGGCTGGGGTGGTACAGCGTGGGGTGGTAGCTGGCTGGAGTTCCCTGCGTTCAGAGCCTTGCCATCACTCCTGGCAGCACCCGGGGATGAGTCGCTGCTGCTGCTCCCAATTGTTCCTTTCTGCCCAAAAGAGAAAGAAAAAAAAACATCTCTGCAGAATCCAGGCTTGGACTTTGCTTAAAGCCTTTGAGTAAAGAGCCTTGTTTGAATGTAATTGCACCCCTGTTGCTACAAGGGGAAAATACGCTGTATTGCTCTTTTTCTTGGAAAGCTCGCCTCGTATTTTCCCAGCCATTTGTGCCTAAAGAAAGATAAATAGCTCTTTAGCGGGCAGAACAATCTATCCCGGTTTTATTGACATTCATGCAAGCAGACAAGGAGAAACAGTTTGGCTGTGCTGAGTGCAGGGAGGGGGGGAAGCTCCCACCCAGTAATGCTGGGAGCACCCAGCAAAGCTGGGGGGCCCCGGGGGGGCAGAGGGTGGGAGAAACCCTGAGGCTGGTGAGCCCAGCTGCCCAGCCTTCACCCCACATCCATCTGCATCTCCCGGGGTCCCCCCGGCCCCCCACAGTCTGCAGGGTGCACTCACCCCCTCACCCAGCACTTCACACCTCCCTATAAATAAAAGTACGTGTACAGCAAATTTAGCTCTGGCTTCAGATGCAGGGGTGCTATAGATAGAGTTTTAAAGAGCTTGTCTCAGAGTAATAATTCATGGGGAGATCAAAAGGCTGTGGTTTAATCTGGGGTCTGTCTGATACCATAAACCTTGCAGAGTGCTAAGAATTCAATGAGCAGCATCAAAAGGCTGATAAACATGAAAGCCACCCAGTTTTCTGGCTGTGAGGCTGGCGTGGCTTACAATGGGTGCTGAGGGGCTGGAGAGATGTGTGTTTTCATCTGCAGTGCTTGGGTGCTGTGCTGACACCGAGCCACACACAGACTCCTTCAGCTTCAGGCTCCTAAAAGAGGTGCCTGCACTCCCTCAGTTGCTACCTGCAGCTCTGCTGGCTGCACAAAGAGATAAGATTTCTCATTAGATGTCTAATTACCCAGAGCAGGTTGGCTTCAGGCTGCACTCTGCTGCTTGGCATCACCCCAGTGCCTGTGAAGGGCTTGGTGGGTGGGTGGCTGGCTGGCTGTCCTTGGGGGGATGGGACATTGCAGAGGGGGCTGTGTCACCCCAACTCCTTAGCAGGAAGAGCTTCCAAGCTGCTTCCAGTTTGACAAGCTGATGGAAGATCCAGCCAAAGCCCAGCTGCAGCCTGTACCAGCAGCACTGGTGTCCCTGTGATGTCCCCTTTGACAAGTCCCAGCTCCATTACAGCACTGTTGACATTATTAGACTATTAGAACAAGAGATTTGTAACCTCTGCTTTCTAGCTATGGTGACTCTACATCAGTTAATCCAAAGGATTTCTTTTCAAACAGCTACGTGGTGGCTGTTACTGTAGCTGCACTGCAGTTATATGGGGATCTGGCCCAGGAAAGCTGGATTTCAGACAGGGACTGGGAGAAATATGGGCTTTCAAAACATGGCATTTGGAGGACGAAAATAGTGCCTCAAATGGGGCCAGTAAGGATCAGCAGTGTAAGGAGAGGTCTCCAGAGTGGGAAGGCTCCACCGTGCTGCCAGCTGCCAGCAAAAGCAACATTTAAAAGACAGCAATTTAATTTTGAACACAAACGGAGGTGAGCTCAGACTGCAGACACCTGCAGGTGAGGAGCTGGGTTTTTCTCCAGAGATACCAACCCCAGGGAGGTTAACGAGATTATGCAAATGACTGAGGTGTAATTGCATTATTGCCACCCATCTGGCCCTCCCTGCAATTCATTCGTGATTTTATATTCCCCCTGCACTGCAGTGCTGACACCCAAGGGCACTGGAGATGCCATAAATCACTGCTCACTCTTTGCTGCAAGTGCCCTCTCCCTGTCATGTCCCCGGTGCAGGGTCCCGCTGGCCGATGCATCAAGAAAAGTTCTACCCAGATCTGAGTTCACAGTCTCTGGATGTGGTCCAGAGGACTGAGCTCCACTTGTCCTCTCCCAGGGGTCGCTCCTGACAAAGCCAGGATCCTGCCTGGCATCCCAGCTACAGCAGCAGCTCCTTCCCAGGGTGGATTTTCTTAGCAGGAAAAACTAATTCCCACTTCCCTGGGCAGCTGGGATCCAACACAAACCCGCTGTGCACTAACACCACACACTGCCCCAGGTACCCCCAACACTACCTGTCTTCTAACCTGGCTTTTTCTTTCTATCAGTATGAATTCAAAGCCAAGAACATTAAGAAGAAGAAAGTGAGCATCATTGTGTCCGTGGACGGGGTGAAGGTGATCCTGCGCAAGAAGCAGAAGGTGAGGCTTCTCCAGCCCAGCTGGGGCACTCGGGGCCAGAGCACTTGGGATGTTGGCTTGGACCAGGAATCACCCTTAGTCACCCTCCAAACCAAACCTGGCCTTTTCTTAAAAAACACACAGAATTTTCGCAAGAAAACACTCCATTTTTCATCAGGCTAATAACAAAGCCTTGCTGAAAAAAAGGGGTGGGAAAATTACCCTGTGGGAAGAGATTTTTTTTTTTTCCTGTCAAAAAATACCAAGCTTTCAGGCAATACAGAGTCTTTGTCTTGTTAATACCAGTAGGATTCTTCCACACTGCCTGGCTGAGCACCCTTCAGCTCTTTGCCCAGGCTCTGCTTCCCACTGAGCTGAACCAGCAGATGATCTAGTCTCCTAAGCTCTAGCTCAGAACCTACTTCCCCAACATGCATTATTCTTCTGCATATTTGATGCTTATAAATTAATCCTAGGGACCATTTTCAGCCCTGAAGCCTGTGATCAGATGACCAGATATGATAAATGATGAAAGAAACCTATTTTTATCCAAGATACTGATGAAACAGATATTGCTCGTAGAGCCAAACTGTGGCCTAGATTGTGGCCTGGGACAAATGCACCATTCCCCAGGGCTTCTGCCCATCAGAGTGATGGAGTTTCGTTTCACCCGACTCCCTGTGATGTTGTTTTTCTGCTTACAGAGGAAGGAGTGGACCTGGGATGAGAGTAAGATGGTGGTGATGCATGACCCCGTGTACAGGTAGGTGGCAGGGGATTTACAGGCTCAACCCTGAGTGATGTGTACTCACCCCCTTCCCCCCACTTGCTGGGGTTCCTCCACCAAGGCTGCCTTTCCTTTTGGAAAGGAAAAATTAATGAGGTTGCAGAATTACCACTGATGGGGAATCCTTTTCATGCTTTTGTGAGAGTGAGCTGGACTGATCTGGCACTGAAGCTGGCTTTGCTTTGAACAGGGTTAGACTAGGTGACCCCTACAGATGCCTTCAACCCAAATTACTCTCTGATTCTGACTCTGAAGACAGGCTTCCTGCAGTTTTCCTTCAGAGCATGGCTCACCATCTGCTTCTGAAGAAGGGCTGTGCTCTAAGGTTTAAGTGCTTACAGGGAATTAACCCGTTCAGGACGTGGTAAGATGGCACTGACATTCCATAGCACCCGCCATGGGATCTCCAAGTACCTTGGAGACCACAAGCCACACCCAGAGGTTTACACTGCATGTAAACCTGATGTCTCAGGAGCCAGCAGGGGATGGCTTCCTTGGGGTAACCCCAGCAATGGTGCACAGCCTTCAGACACAGTTAAGAGCCCAGGTGGCACCAGCCTGTTAGATCTGCCGAGTGAATAATTGTACCATGAGTGTGAATGCCATGGCCCCCAGGGCTGGGATCACCAGCACTGGTTTTCTGGGTCAGAGCTCTCAGTGAGGAGCTAAGGGCCAGAGAACATGCTGAGGTATTCTCTGAGCCTACCTCTGACTTCTGGAATTCTCTAAAGATTACTGCAAGATGTGGTAACGATTGCTCCAGTTGCAAATTCAACACACAAAAAAATTCCAGTGACAGAAAAAAAGAGCAAAAGAAAAAAAAATTTCCAGAATCCCTTCGGTTTCTTCTCTATTCCAGGCTGAACTCCCTTGACACACTTTTACCCAATTAAATCAAGTGAAAAAGGTCTTTAAAAAACAGTTCTGCAGCACGGGGAGGAGGAGCCAGCCTGAACCAGAGAGAAGGGAATCCTCTGGGTCCCTCAGCATCCCTGGGAGAAGCACCCAGGGATGCCTTTCATGCTGTGCCACCTGCCTGCTGCTGGGAAGGAACCGGCGCCGGGTGCTGGGGTGGCAGCACCGCAGAGGGTGGGAGGCTGCAGCTCAGGCAGAGATTCATTGCTGGGGCTAAAAATAGCCACATGCTTTCCAATACTATCGATTTTTTAGCTTTCCCACAGCATCTTTAAAAAGCCTTTGCCTGCTTCAGAAACCAGAAGGTTTTCCATCAAGCCAGAAACGCTCTCTAAATCTGTTGCCTCCTGCAGGGGGGCCATGCACTAGAACTGCCTCATTGCTCCAGCCCTGGGTGCTGTGAGACACCTGTCCTGAGGACACACAGGAACCTCTGAGGTTGTCTGGAGGGCAGAGACTGCCCTGGGTGTTTAATTCCCCCGTCTCTCTCCCACCTAGAATCTTCTACGTGTCTCATGACTCACAAGACCTGAAAATCTTCAGCTACATCGCCAGGGACGGTGCTAACAACTCCTTCAGGTGCAACGTCTTCAAATCTAAGAAGAAGGTAGGATGCTCCTGGGGCTATGAGTCAGCCAAGAGATCTCCAAGGGATCTCTCACCTTCCCCAAAGTCACCACTGGGGCAGAGGGTGCAGATGCCTGGGGAGAGACTGAGGTAGTGCCCGTGCTGGATGTCCTGATAAACATGCCTGGTCCTGTCCCCTCCTGGCCTGGCCACCTGGGACACAGCACAGCCCTTCTGCCTCACCCTCACCTAGAGAGGGTCTCATCCCCAACACAACCTGGGGCGGGGGGATGCTGGGTGTCGGGTCCAGTGGCAGATCCCCCCGACACGGGAAGAGGCAGCAGTGCCAGGGTAGGAAGCGGGGGGGAACACTCCCCATTTTCCCCCTTGCGGGGCTGAGCGGCGCCGGGGTTTGCTCCGCAGAGCCAAGCGATGCGGGTGGTGCGCACGGTGGGCCAGGCCTTCGAGGTGTGCCACAAGCTGAGCCTGCAGCACGCCCTGCAGAACGCCGACGGGCAGGCCGACGGGGCCAGCGACAAGTCAGCCGAGGAGCAGACGCTGGAAGGTGACGCGCGGGTCCCCCCGAGAGCCCTCCCTCAGCCCCCGCACCAGGGATGCTCTGGGGTGGGGACCAAGCAGGTGGAGTGTCCTTCGTGGGCCAGCTCTAGTGACAACGAAGAGGTTTGGGCCCCTTTGGATAGCGGGGCACAGGGAATGCACCTTGTCTGCCTACCCATCCTGGGCACTGTGAAGGTGGAGGCAGAGCCCTTGAGGGTCTGCAGGCACCAGCCCCTTCCTCCTGCCCCTCCACAGCACACCGAGACTTGGTCTTGTCCCTGAGCTGCCGCCCGTCCCCTCGCTGTGGTTCAGAGGCTCGGGGGGCTTGGGTTTATTTATCCCTTTTATTTGAAGTTCACCAGATAAAGGGCTCCAAGATCACAGATGCAGATGAAGTTGGCATCGACTCCGATGGCATCTGTGTGTCCGAGAGCGGACCCAGAGAGCTGCCCACTGCCAGGGGGGACCTCAGCATGCTGAAACCTGGGCAAGCCTTGAAGGATAAGAACTGCCAGGTAACGGGGGGCAGTCTGTGTGCTCTGCTTCTGCTCAGGGTTACTGGACCATAGCTTGATCTGGAGGGGCTTTCATGGAGACCCCACTGCAGACACCCCTTCCTGGCTCCCTGCTCTTGCAGTCCCCGTGGCAGGACACGGTGCTCAGCACCCGCTCTACCTGCAGCTAAGCCGTGTCCCTGCACTGAGACCTGGGGAGAGGGTAGGGCTGGAGCATGACCACGGTGCATGGCTGAGAGACCTTCAAACGCAGCCCAGGAGAGCCCACCAGTGTGGGCAGAGCACAGAGGGGCCATCACCTGGTACTAGAAAGGAGAAGCAAGGCAGGACCCCACCCCCCCAGTCCTGCAGCAACATCCACACAACAGGAGGAAACTAAGAGGAGGCATCTCTGGCAATGCAACTATTTCCCCACCAGTGCTGCTCTGCCACTGCCACTCATCTGACTGCCCCCCCCGGGCTCCCCTTGCCCCCCCAGACCCTGGCAGCAGTGTCCCTGAGGGGGCCCAGCCCCAGCATGAGCAGTGGTTTCCCCGTGTCGTGAGTAGCTGCTCTGCAGAGCTGCTCCGTGAGCGCTTCCCAGTGGCCCGAATGGTATCGCTTCATCTCCCACAGCCTCGTGGCTGGCAGGGCCTGGCTGAGAACGGCTGCCGTGAGATGCCCCTGAAATGCCCCCAGGGGATTCGTTTCCAAGGCTGGATGGACAAAGCTTTCCTGCGCTTTCCTTCTGGGGTCTGGAGCTGGCCAAGCAGGGCAGGGCAGGGGGCAGGAAAGGGGCACGCTGTGAGGGGAACTGTCCTAAAACATCCCTGCTGCCAGAGTGGGAGGCTGCCCAGCTTTGGGCTGCATGCTGAGCCCCCTGGCACTGCGGAGGGCCAGGTAAGCCATGCACGGGGCTACCACATGGTCCCCAGGGCATGGGAGGTGGCTCCAAGCTCACCCACCTTGTGCCCAACTGTTGCACCCTGGGCACTATGCTGGGGTGCACGAAGCTCACAGCTGGGTGGGAGCTGCTCTGAGATCTGTGAGGGTGTGTATGGCCCTTCTCACACCGGGCATCTCCAAGGGCTGGGACCCCTGCAGTCTTTTAACACGCTGATGGCACCTGACACTGAACCGCTGCTGCCGCTGGCAAACGCTTCAGGCAACAGGAAACCACCCAGCCCAGGCAGCCACATCACGGGGAAGGTGATGGGATGTTTGGGTCACTCCCTGCCACCTTGTCCCCAGGCACAGGGCTCCCTGTTCAGAGCTACAGCCAGACACCAACGGTGCAGCCCTGCCATCTCTCCGGGAGCAGGAATTGCTCCCAAACCTGCTGCCCTGGAACTCATGTAGCTGTGCAGTGCCTGGCACCGAGCCCAGGGCTGACCCCTCCACAGCCCCTTGGTGCCAGTGGTCTGGGGGCCACACTGCCACGCTGGGCTCACCACCCTGGGGAGCCACGATCCAAAGCCCAGGCTGAGCTGGTCGCTCCGCTCACCCTGCCCATTTCTTTGTGCCCAGGATGCTGAGAACTACTCGCTCCACCCAGCCAGCTCCCAGCAGCTGCTCAGCCCAAGCAGCCCCTGCTCCTCAGCCTCCATCACCCCGCTGGCCTCCCAGCACTGCCTCCAGCTGCTCCAGCAGCAGCTCCTCCAGCAGCAACAGCAGACGCAGGTGGCTGTGGCCCAGGTACGCGTCCTGCCCTCCCCTCGGGTGGCACCAGCCCTCCTCTGCTCCCTGCTCCAGGGTGGCAGGTGGGAGTGGTACAGGGAGCTTGCAGCATAGCTCGCAGCACTGCTTACAGCGTAGCTTGCAGCCTTGCTTACAGCTTAGCTCGCAGCCTAGCTTGCAGCATTGCTTGCAGTAGAGAACCACAGGCTGGTTTGGGTGGGAAGGGACCTTTAAAGGTAATTTGGTCCAACCCCCTGCAGGGAGCAGGGACATCTGCAACTAGAGCAGGTTGCTCAGAGCCCCGGCCAACCTCACCTGGGATGGTGCCAGGGATGGGGGCAGCCACCACCTCTCTGGGCAGCCTGGGACAGGCTCTCACTACTCTCAGCACCAACTTCTCTCCAGTCTGAATCGCCCTCTTAGTTTAAACCATAACCCCTTGTCCTGTCACTCCAACTCCACATAGCTCCCCAGAGATGGAGCTGACTGCACACACAAGCCCAGGCTGCTTTGCCAGAGTCGCGGGGAGCACCCCCAGATCCCCTTCAATCCCCATTTGGAAGCCAACCCCGTGTGCCTTTTCCCCCAAACTGGCATCAGGGCGGGGACCCTGGTACCCCCCGGCTGAGCACCTCACCAGCTCGGTTCGTGTAAGCGGGAGGGACAGTAGATGACAGACACACACCAGCCCCCCAGCCCCTGCTTCCCGAGCGGCTCCGGGGGATGCGGGAGAACCGGCGGGGGGCGCCCCGCGGCCGGCAGGGGGCGATCGAGACCCGCAGCGCCGCCGGTCCCGGGGATGCTCCAACCGGCCCCGCATCTCCCCGTCCGTCCTCTACCGACCCCTTCCCGCATCTCCTCGTCCGTTCTGTACCGACCCCTCCCGCACCGCCCCGTCCGGCCTGTACCGACCCCTCCCGCATCGCCCCGTCCGCCCTGTACCGACCCCTCCCGCATCGCCCAGTCCGAACGTCACCTACCCCGCCCTGCATCTCCCCCCCCGAACGGCACCGACCCCTCCCCGCATCGCCCCGTCCCGCAGGTGCAGCTGCTGAAAGACCAGCTTGCGGCCGAAACTGCGGCACGGATCGAAGCACAAGCTCGGGTCCGGCAGCTCCTGCTGACCAACCGCGATCTGCTGCAACACGTCTCCTTACTGGTGCGGCAGCTGACGGTGCTGGAAGCCCGGGAGCAGCACCGGCAGCCAGGTGAGCACAGCGACCCCCACACCAGCGTTCTTTGGGTGCTGTGGTGCCCCCTGCACCCCTTGCAGTCCCAGGGGACAGATGGGATGCTCCCAGCACCATCCCAGAAGGCTCCACAGGGGGCTTCAGAGCATCTCTGCACTCCTTGCAGTCATGGGGAGTAACTGGGGCACTCCCAATACCACCCCAGTATGTTTTGGGAAGCTTTGTAAAAATCTCTGCATCACTCATGGTTCAGGGAAGCAGTTGGGTAGCGGGTGCCCTGCTCTTCACATGCCCCTTGTCACTCTCTCTCTAGTTGACCGCTCCTTGCAAAACCTGTCCCTGGCTCAGTCCCTCTCCCTTAACCTGAAGAACCACTACAGCCTGGATGTCCACCTGCCATCCACCTCCACCCCCGCCAGCATCCTGGGCAGCCCTGTGGCCCCCGGCTCGCTGCCAGCCCTGGGCCCCGGGGACTCCTACCTCAACCTCATCGGCCTGGAGAGGGGCGGCCACCGCTACAGCAGCAAGGAGGGGGATGAGTGCCTGGCTGTGCTGGAGGGGCAGGACGGGCTGAGCCGGCGCGTGGAGGGCTCCGAGGTCAGCGAGGTCGCTCTGCTCAACAGCGGCAGCCAGCAGAAGGTGGACGACACAGACAGAGGGGATGAGGACAGGTAGGATGCACCAGCTCCATCTCCTGTGGGCTGGAACAGGAACACCCTGAGCAGACCCTTCTGCTCTGGCAGAGCTCCCTCTGCCCAGACCACACTTCAGCGGGCTGGCAGCAGCAGAGCCTGGGCTCTGGGCACTAGGGCAGGGATAGGTGGCCCAGGGGCCATGCACTGGCTTGGGTGCAATAATGCGGCACAAGCAGCACACCGTGTCCCCCCTGTGGGGTTGCTGCCTGCCCTGCACCTGTCCCCCTGCCACAAAATGGTCACTGGCACTCCACCTCACCCAGCTCCAGTGTTTACAAGTGATGGGTTACACTGATGGGACACAGCAGAGGTCTTCTGGAGAGCCTGGGGTAGCCAGCCCAAGACCCCTGGGCTAGTAAGAACTTGCCTAGTAAGAACTTGCCCATCACCTCCTCCCTCTGCTTTTGCTCTCCAGGCGGCAGCAGCCCATTCCCAAGCTCAACCCTCCACCACCCATCCTACGCAAAAGGTCAAGCAAGACCTCCCCGAGCCTGGAAGTGGAGGTGAAGCCCGAGAGCGCTGCCCACCCGAGCTTGCCCAGCCCCAGCATCTCCAACCTCAGCAGCATTGCCACCAGCTCGCTCACCCTCTTGGACCCCGAGACAAGGACTCCCGCTCGGAGCGCTGCCTCCGGCACGGAGCTCATCCCTTCTGGGACCTGCCAGCGTG
>JANHGL010018604.1:0-24482 GCA_024611195.1 Ceyx melanurus
GATATATAAAAAAAAATAATAAAAATCAACAAACAAACAAACAAAAAAAAACAAACAAAAAACACCTTGAGGAAGGACAGGAGATGACAAAGTTATTTTCTTCATATATTTTCAAAATATTGTATCAGTATCACATTTAGCATCCAAACTCAGGTCCTTTTCCAGCCCACCATTCCAAGTCCCATTGTGATCTCCACACTTGGCTGTACCAGTCTTTTTGCACAGACAAATAAAGGTTCATCTCACTATAACCCAAGGCCCTTTTTCATATAGCACATCTCCATCACCTAGTTTTAGTGAGGAAACAAGATATATCATTTAGTGCAAAAGCCAAAATCTGCTAGGTGAGTAAAAAATTCTTGTCTATTGAATCAAAATGGTATAAAGTAGTGACAGAAGAAAACCAACCAACCCCACAAATGTTAAAAACACTGCAAATCTGAGGGCAATTGCATAAGATGAGGATTTCTTCACATTGTTAATGACTGCCTGACCAGCAAAAGATTCATCAGACACCTGCACTGGGTGTGATACTAGAACTTGGCCTAGCAGCAAGCAATTCCTCACCATAAGTAAACATGTAATTGTTGTGCATGCTCAAGTTCTGTACATCCTGCTTACATCTCTCCATGAATGCCAAAAAGACAGTGAAAGTGATCCAAAAGTAGTTACACACCTGCCTACTGCATTCACTTTTTATTTATTTATTTTGTTTTATTTATTTATTTTATTTATTTACTTCGTTTTTATTTATTATTTTATTCTTCTCCACTAGTACAGGCCTCAGCCACTCTGCATCTCAATCAGGCAGACTTCACACTGCCAGTCACTGGCACAGTTGTTGAATTCTTTGTTTCCAAGCCACATTTCTTTCCTTTGGAAGTCTTTTAGCAACTAAAAAGAATAAGCAACTGCAGGGATAAGCACACTCAGCTGGCCCACAGCATGCTCAAAGCAGCAATGACAACAGATCTAAAAACTGCTGGACCATGACTCTGGGAGTTATGAAAAAAACTGTTCCTCTCACAATATTCTTCAAGGCTTCCTATTTGCCAGATTTCATCAAATTGAAATGGATGCATTTCTTCCCCGTCTCTGGAAAGAAATGGATGTCTTTGCCAAAATTCAGTGTACTGATCAAAGATTTCAATTATCTGTTCTTCTTAAAGGCCTCTGTGTTTGTAGGGAGATGGGAATGGGACGTGACACACCTGAGCAAGACAACACACCTGCCCCAATTTCAGATTTTTTTTCCTGAAAACATCCATCCTAATAAAGATCCACAAGAGATAACCAAATGATAATAGTTTTACAGGTACTAGAAAACTGAAAATGGGGTCTAATATTGCAATTATGAACACTTCCCAGCATATCTAACTTTCACCTGTACCAATGACAGATTCAGTCATGGACATTTTGCTTTTTGCTTGATCATTCTCTGTCACTGCCTGTAAGTCAGCATTTCATAAACCAGTCATTTTATAGAAAACACATGATTCTTGATGAAATTGAGTGATTAGCTTCCACTATTGCCGAAACAAAAAAAAAGATATTTTGAAATAAATAAATTGAAATTAACACTATAAAAGAGGACCCAAACTTTCAGAAGAAATGCTTCTGAAAAAGAGTTATCAAACATCACTTTTTGTGTTTTTTTGATGGCTTAATTCTTTTGTCTTGAACAACACGTTACTTACTCGTTACAGAATAGCAAAATGAAAAATAACTCTAAATACATTCTCATTTCTGGGGCTGGCAGAGAATATTAAGTATACTCAAGCTCCTGAAAAAGGCAACTGCAGCAATATTTAACTGAAACACAGTTTTTCCTTTTCTTCAAGTAACCTTTTAAACATATGCACTACGCTCACTGACAATTGATAAATTTCCTTAAAGTGACAAGAATAACATTCTAAATCTTATCACAAAACCCATCAGCTTCACATAAACATTTCTATATATGTCAGAGAAAATGCATTAACCCACAGTGAAAATATTATGCTGCTTAGTTTCAGAATTTTATCAATCTTCATTACTAAAAATACTAAAACCCTATCACCTCAAAACACATAGCCTGATATGAATTTCAATTCAAAAATGAAGAGAGCATGAGAAATTTTCTGAAGCATCCCATGTAGCACTGAAACTAGTTTTGAATGAAATATTACATTATTTTCATAATTGGAATGAGACATTAAGATAAGCAGAACTAAGTACATACACTAGTAACAAAAGGTGAAAAATAAGTCACAGGATCACAGGGGGTGGAAGAGACCATGGAGATCTTTGAGTCAACCCCCCTGCCAGAGCAGGACCATACACTACAATCTAATCTAGCACAGGTCACACAGGAATGCAACCAGCTGGGTCCTGAAAATCTTCAGAGGAAACCTCTCTGGGGAGCACATTCAGTGCTCTGTGCCCCTTACAGTTTATTTAATTTATTAAATCCCCTCTCAGTCTTCTCTTTTCCAGACTAAAGAGCTCCAGGTCTTTCAGCCTTTCCTTATAAGCAAACTTGCTGAGCAGACACTCCATCAATGTCATAGATAAACAGGACTGGACCCAGCACTGATCCCTGGGGGACTCCACTGGTTAGAGCCCTCCAGCTGGACTGGGCACCATTGACCACCATTCTTTGGACTTTATTGTCCAACCAGTTCTTAATCCATCTTACTGCTTTTCCATCCCACACTTCCTGAGCTTGTTCAGAAGGATGTTATGGGAGACAGTGTCAAAAGCCTTGCTAAGGTTGACAGACACATCCACTGTCTCCCTGCATGTTCAAGGGAGCATCAGTCACAGAATCACAGAAGGCTAACAGATTAATCAAGCATGACTCCCCCTTGGTAAATCCATGCTGTTTATTTCTAATAACCTTCTTCTCATCCACTGTCTAGAGATGCCTCCAGAATGAGCTGCTCCATTGTTCTTCTCTGTGCTTATGAATACCAGATGGGTGTGGGGTGGAACAGAGACAGACTTTAGTAGTACCCACTGAAAGGACAAGATGCAACAGACAAAAAGTGAAGGAGTAAGTTTTTAAATGCCAAAAGAGTATCTTTTTTTTTTACTGTGAGGAGGGACAAAGAACAAACCAAGCTGCTCAGAGAGGCTGCAGAGACTGCATCCATGGAGATGTTAAAAACCCAGTTAGAAACTACACTGAGTAATGTTCTCTGACCTTGTTTTGAGCAAGGGTACTGGGGACTACACCAGCTCTGGAAATCTCTTCCAATCCCAACTACTCTGCAATTCTGCTTTTAATCAAAAATGGTTTAGACAAGCCTTTCAGAATTAAAGAAAATTAAAGTCCTGCAGTTTACTTATTGTTCTTTAATGTGAAAAACTAAGATTACCACTGGAGTTTTAAAAGCCCGCTGGTTTTCTTATCTCTTTTTCACAGCAAGTGTTATTAAAAGAACTGTCAGTAGGTACCAGCAGACGACAGGCTGTTTTTATGTAAATTTAAACAATTTTTACTGATTGCTTACAAAGTAACAGTATTTTTTTTTTTCTTTTCATTTGCTCTGCATTTTAAGATAATAAACTGCTGCTTCCCCACTTTTTACATACCAGTACTTGCACAATCTCTCAAAAATATAGAAGCCTTCAATTAGATTGATTCATATCACACAACTGGACTACTAAAGCTAGCATTGACGATGCAAACCTGTTAACAGATATTACACTTGATTTGAAAAAAGTATAGTAAGATTTTTTTCCTCAACTGCTTTTAACATCCCTCCACATACTCACACATTGCCAGTTACAAGTAGTCTTCATCAAGCCAGGAATGTCTAAAAGTTGCTCTCTTTTCCTGCTATTTATTACAAAAATGTTTTCAATAGTGAAGGAAAGAGCTTTATAAATAAGCTTCTCATGCTGTTACTGAATGTAATTTGTTATTCTTTCTGAACATCTTCAAAAATCAACTATTCAGTGCTGATTTTTTGGTCACATTTTGTACCAGTCAAATTAATCCTTCCTCTTGTCAATGTCTTGCATCATCAAACAGGAGAGCAAAATGCACCCTGTCGGGTGGCAGTGTCCCTCAGTTTCTAGACTGGATTCCTTGGGATTCCCAGCTTCTGTATGGAATTTCAGATCTTTGGTTCCCTACTTCAAGGTTTGCAGAATTTGAAAGCTGATTTCTCCTCTATTCATTACTCATTTACATTCCTGGCTGCCTTCCTTAAGTTTCCCAGAAGCTCCCTCCTGAGCAGCAATAACTCATTTGAATAGAAATACAATTTAAATATCCTAAATCTCTCAGAAACAGTCGATATTATCAAAATTTGCTCTGGGATTGCACAGATTCTTGCAGATTAAACAAGCTATGGATTCTGTTGCACCTACTTAATATCTAGTTCAATAAACACAATAAAACACACTTCACTTCCAGAAAATTCTGCATATCTCCTCACGTAGTCTGAGTTTCTAAAGACATGATAAAGAAGAACCAATTCAGATAAGCAGATAGAACCTATTACCTCAAAAAATGGTGATACAAAGGAATCAGCAGTCAAATTAATTCACAATTTCAATGGACTTCACAATCAAATGGATTTCATAAAGAGTTTAGAGATTCTTTTTTTCTATAATTCCCTTTTACCAGGCAAGAACCACAAGTGTGTGCTCCTACTTCATTGTGCTAATTAGCCTGCTCTCCATTAGATGCAAAAAAAGCAGGCAGCAGGCTCATCCATTTTCTTTTATGCTTTATTCACTTGGATTGCTGAACAGAGATGGGAATATTTAAATTAGTTGGTATCACAGGGTCCAAAGAGACTTCCATTTTGAGGCCTGGAAAGGCTCAATACAGGCACACTTATAGAATTGAAGATTTAACTCCTCTATTTCCCTAGGTAGCAACATCAGCACCAGGCATAATTTGTCTCTGACTTTAGCAACAAGAACACTTTAGAAACCTCTTTAAATTTATGAGATTTTTAAACCCAAGGATAAATCTTGGCTGCAGTTCACACTGAAGTGAGCACTTTTACTTGTACAGTATTTTCTTACCAAATTATAATCAAGTTTCTGCTATGCAATTTTGGTGCTGCTATTGCTAGCTTTTATTGCTGTATTAAATTGTTAACAAACAGCTAAAGGCTGCCAAAACAATTTCAATGCATCTATCTTATTTTTAATAGCCTTTTGTAAGAAACAACTGTGAAATTATTGTTCACCTATTATGGTTAAATAAATGTCAACAAATTCTATTGTACTGCCATTAGGATTTTTGCCATTATTTTAGCCTTTATTAGGACATTCCTTTTTAGAATTTATTGTTAGCTATAAGTCCATTGCCATAACTGAAATATAGTTGTATTTACTTCTCTATATTCCAGATAAAACTGAGTGATTCTTCAAGTGTTATATATCAATACTGTATTTACCTTCATATATCATGACCATTTCAGCTTCCTATCAAAAAGACAAACTTATCAAAAGTGGTTTAACACATGCATGATGCTGAAAATTTCATAAAATGCTGAATGTGCTATCAGATGCCACATAGTTTTCATAAGACACATTGAATAATTAAAACCCAATTGTACACATTAGCTTTCAGTAAAAGTAGGGAGTTTAGTTGTTTTTACCTTTACCTAGAAATACTTAATTTGTATATGTAATTTTGGTTTTCAATTTCAACTGAACAAACTTTGGTTCTCTGGTGAATTTGTCAAAGCCAGCAGGCCTTCTTGGCCAAACAATAAATAGTGTGATAGCAAACATGTTCCAACAGAGTTATTTTCAAGTAAATTATTGCATAACAAACACGTTTTATTTCCAATGACTCCAAACTAAAATATTTTATTCATATTTAGATGCCCCCTCAGGGAAACAAAGTAACTTAAAATAACAGCAACCACTATCCAACACATTAAAACAGGATGGAAGAAGGATAAGATAAATGCATTCTTAAGAAAACTTCATACATCCTGAAGAAAACAAAAGCAAAAGCTGTGTTTTTGGAAGATAAAATTGTACACTGTGCTAGAAACAAGCAAGGTTCTCCATCAGTTCTGGAACAGGAAATCAAAAGCTGCCAAAGAATGCATGAACCACAATTTAGACACAGAATTTTTCTGAACAAACATTCTTGTATTACTGGAGATGCAGACAAGCTCCTGTACAACATCACTGAGTAGTAGCTTTCTGTGTTCTTACTCCATAGAATAGATCCATTGCCAAGTGACAAGTGCTGACCTTTCAGTGTAATATGTCTGTTCATGCTTTGCTCCCTCCTACAATTTTTCTAGTAATATACATCAAAAAAGACAAGCAGAAATGTGTACTACTAGCTGTGCTGTACAGCTTACGTGTCAGGTCTCTGTTAGAGCTAATTAGAAAGGATGCTTCACTGAATTATCATACCTGATCTGCAATTACTGCAAAGAAACAACAGAAATTAACCTTACAGAATAAGCTGTTCTATAATGATGCTGGAGATACATATATTTCCCTTCCCCCCCCAACCAGTCAAATCCAATGTCAGAAACAATGTGTATCCAGAGTAGATTTACTTTCAAAGAGAGCAGTGATTTCTGTATTACAATTCAAATTCTTGGCCACCTTTCCTCTACATTCCTAACTTAACTTTTGTTTCTTTTTAATAAGAAAAGGAAAAGTCAGCAAAACAAAATGTCATCATTAAATAATTTCCCAGCATTTTGTGTCAGAAATGTAATGGCAAATGTGCACATCACAGGAAAGGTTACTCTTTTTCCAAGAATGCCTTTTCACTTGGTTCAGGGCTCATCCCTCTATGTAAGTGTGCAGGCACACTGATGGTTGTTCTCCCTGGGCTTAATTTGGCAGTTGAAGGATTGTGGCATTTTCAGGAAACCACAGTGCAGTGATTTCAGTGGTTATCCAGCTGAATGTGATGCTCTGATTTAGAGTAATTGCTCTGTTTATGTGCAGTGGTAAAAGTCAGTTCCAAGACCATATTCCAATATCAGCTTATACTTTATATTTCCCTAATATGGCATCACATCAAAGTCAGAATTACAGGGATTTATTGCTCCTGTTCCTCAACATTAAGTACACGTGCAAAACAACAGCATTATTGTACTTTAAGAACTGCAAATCAATTTATGCTTGACCTTTCTAACAACTTGTGGTACAAAAAAGGAAACAGATTGGTACTACTTTCTGTAAAAAGCTTTTAGATATAACTGAAGAAAACAAGCAATTTTTTCTTGCATATCCCTTCCACAACCCTTCTTCTCAAAACTACCTGAAATAACTAGACTTTCCTTGAGATGAAGACTTAATTTAGCTGTAACTCTATGCAAGACAGAATGGCAAAATTATTAAAATGCATGCTTCTCATGTCTACACAAAAAAAAAAAAATCAAAAAAAAAATCAAAAGAACATCTGTTCAAATGACAAGAATTTTTATTTTATTTTATTTTCAATAAGGCACTTTAAAGCAAAGAGCAAGCATTCTAAACACCTAGCCTTGAATGGGTTTTATAAAAAAAACCCAGAAAAGAAAGATGAGGTTCTTATAAGGGGTAATGTGCTAGCTGATACTGAATTTGTGTCTTCATAGGGAATCTTGTCTTTGGCATTTTAAACAGCCTGAAGCGAATCAGATACAAAAATCAAATTATTTCATTGAGAACGTCAAGCAATCCCACCAAGTAATAATAAAAACCTCAACTGTTGTAAAGGAGAAGACAGTTAATTGCAAGGCAAAGCAAAACCTGAATCTAGTCCTGGATATGGCAAACATCTAAACCCAAAAATTAATCAAAATAAAATAAAGATAGAAATCACAAAAGGTAAATAACAAAATTAATACTAAGGCATAAAAATAAATGAAAAACATATAGTTCTATTTTACAACTTCAGATTTGCTTATAGAAAAGAAATACTTTAGTCTTGATTATCTGATCTGTAACCTCAATGACCACATCAACAGGGAGCTAAAGTAAGACAAGTAACAGTAGACAAAATGAAAATATCTAGTCAATAACAAAATGATGCTGAAGGACAGGGACAAGAAATAAAAATACAACACTATTCTTCACAAAACCAAAAGAAAAACCAACTAAAGAAAAAGATATTTTCACCATTCTCAAATGATCTATTTAATTTAATTGCATGCAAATTATTTCAGCTACCACAACATGAAGTTTAATAAAAAAACCCCTAACTTTTCCTGTAATGTACACTGCAGAACAGTAATATTTTACCAAATGCATCATAATGCAGGAGAAATATTATGACAAAGGTTTATTTTCATTTTTCATTGTTTATGTTTTTAGAAGCATGTTCTCCAGTAAGTAGCTCTGAAAGATCTTAGGCTATAGAACTATTAGGTGATGATAATAATATTCCATATACACACACATTACCTACAGTCTCTCAGATAATAGCACTACGTGTAAAATTCTTGATTTAGACCAAAATTAACAACCATTGCATGAAACTTTGCTCCTTGGTTTTGCTTATGAAAAGTTGTACTATACATCAAACATCTAATTCAGAAAACTGACTGTGCAGATGCTCACTTGACACTACCTGTGAGAAGTCACAACAGCTGCTGCAAACACAGCATTTAAATGGTTACTGTCCCCTGCTGTGCTCTTCCACCACATTGCTTTAATACCTGAACATGAACAGTCTCAGATTAGAAATTTCCTAAGTATAAATTTCAGTTTTTAAAAATTAAAAAAAAGGTAATTTGAATTAATTTAAAAAGTAATTTTAATCTTCTGAAGAGGTACCTGAGGCAGTGGCCATTTTATCTAAAGAACTCACTTGTAACTTACAGCAAAGATAATTAGAACATCCTCAGCATTGTATTTTTTAGTGTATAAATTCTTATGAACCCCAGGAGTTTTAGAAGACAAAACAGTGGAAAGGTCTCTGATGCCTCTATTTCCCAAGGCAACCAGAAATGTAATTTTAAAATCCTGAAATAAACAGCTGTTTGGGGAACAGGTGACAACTGCCAAAAAAAAACCCAAACAAGTTTAAAGCTGTAATGTATAACTCCATGACAGCACAGACTTGAGCCAGCAGCTGTATCTGAATATTAATATGATGCACAGTGAGTGCATGAAACTTTGTTATGCTACTCTAATAAAACTTTATTATGCATGTGACATCTATGGAACAAACAGATGCATGCTTGAGGATATGGTGAAATGCTGGACAAAGGTTGGACTTGATGACCCTGGAGCTCCTTTCCAACCATGGAAAGGATTCTGTGAGAAAGGGGTAACTATGTTCTTAAAAAAAATGCTGATAAAAAAAATGGTAAAATATTACTTGTTAGGAGAAAATACAGTAACACTGTAGAAATAATTACTTTGAACTTTTATTTACAAGTTATTATCTTGTTACATACTTCTAAAGTATCTATAGGGAAAAAAAAAGGATTTCTTTAGTACACTGGTCTATAATTTTCCTGAAATGAGACAGATAATTTTTTTTTTTTTACATTATAGACCAATGTACTAAAGAAATCCTTTAAGTACCAAGTAGGATGGTTCTTAGCTAACAGAAAATTCAATTCTGCCATGGATTTTTTGCTGTACAACTTCAAACACTCCAGGCACATGCAGCTGTAGGTAGCTGGGTAGACCAAATACAAATGTCCCTAGCAATCTGCTTCTAGAGAAGTCCTGAATGACAGCAGTATGGATCTTATTATCTGACCCATGCCTCACCTTTAGGTTCTTCACAATGCCTACATCTTTCTTTGACTGTCTCCCTAGCACATGAATTTACTGAAAATTAAAAATCTGTGTTATTTTACAGTAAAATGCAATGCAGCATAGGTAAATCAGTTTGAAAAAGTCCTCTGTGAACACCAACAAAGTGCATTTGTCATTGTATGTGTTACCCTGCTATCTAGCATATGAAGAAATGCTTTTTAGAAGGCAGTAAAATGAGGTAAATGGTAGGAAAAAATGATCTAAAAGGCAACTTAAGCAACTGGAAAAGTTAATTTGCATAATTAGTCCCTGTAAATTAAATAGCAAAAATAAACTACACAACAGAATGTCAAGTTTCCTTTCATTCAAGTAGCTCATTCCAATAATACAATGCATTTGTAATCCTCTGTAAAATATAAGATTGTTTCAAGTTGTGGTTGAATTAACTAATATTTTCCTTGTGATTAATCTCCACATAGCAGCATCAAACTTCTAAAACTCCTGTAAATCACAGGCTTTCAATTTCTATGATGAATTGCTGGTTTTGTTGCAGTGCATGTAAAGTAACTAATAATTAATGTGTGTGTGGTGGAATCAACTTCAGCTCTTGGAAAGCTTCAAAACTTTCAGTTAAGAAATGACTTTCAGCTAACAAATGATGAAGAAATCCTTAACTTGAAGGCTAGCATGCCACTCTGCATGGATATGCAAGAAATAAAAACACAGATATGAAACCATGCAAAACAAATACAATTAAGGAAATATGGTAACAGTTTCAGTGCAAATATTTCTGCAAGATTGACAAGTGCCTGTCTGTACACACTTTCTGTGAAGAACACGTTGAAGTTGATCACTTTGTGCATCTAAAGACTAAAATCTTTATAGAGAGTATAAATTATCCTAAATTTGACACATTTTTAGCATCAGAATTACAGATTTTGCACAGATTTTCAGTTCCAGTAAGATCTGATGACTCAAAGTTGTGCCAAACATTACAGTCAATTTTACAGTCAGATTTTTTCTTTAGTAAATATGACACTGCATACATTTTCTTTTATTCCCCTTTCAGGAATCACAGTGAGTGCATGTGCAGAATTCTACAGTTGCTTGAAATATGAGACTTAAAATATTGGGAATAATAAAACACTTGCATAATTAGCTTACTTCCTAGTAAATATGTGTATTAAAAATCAATACTATATACACACTTAATAATTTGCTTTGCAGCTTAATGTTTTTGAATACTCCATAACCAGCATTCAAAGCCAAAAATTGCTATTCTGCATTGTTTCATAGAGATGGCTTTAGTCTATTTTACCCTCTCTGCAATGCTCAAGTAGTGCTTCATTTGCTGCATTCAAACAAAATGGAAAATTCAACTTAACTGACAATAAAGCATAAAAATTTGATAAACAAAACTACAGAAGAATGTATTAATATTGTATGTTTGCTATGTAATGCTCCAAATTATGGGATGAAGAAAACTAATGCTTTTTCAGAGATTTCTGTAACCTGATGAAATATGATTTTTTTTCCCCATACATAAATGATATTCTAATTTCTTTACTTTTCTTAAACCTGCTATTGAGATGTTGACTTTATGTAGTGCACTATATTCCAAAATATTACCCAAGCACATCTTAAAGCCAACAACTGAAGCTATAATACTCTTTTTCTTACTAGCATCAGCTGAGAGATAGTTATTTGATGAAAAGAAACCACTTCTTTAGAAATGAAGTAATTTCAATGTCTTCCCTTGGAAAATGTTAAGCTAGCCTAGCCCATGGATTCTACTTTAAAATGCAGTTCTACATAAAAAAAAATTAAATAAATACACAATTCATCTTTTCTTTTTACTTTACCAAAACAGAATGAACAACAATACTGTGCTAGAAGCACTTTGTGTGTACAGTGATGCACTCACCTACTCAAGTGAGGTGGAAGATGAAGGGCAACATCTACCACAAAATCTACACTTTCAGTTCTAGTGCATGATACTGGACCAGCCTATCTATATAATCTGACATCAGTGATCAAAAAGAGCACCTCTTAGTAGGTCTATGATAATATTTATGTCAACTATTAGCACCTATAAAATTAAAGAATACTTCAGCATCATTTAGTAATTATAAAAAATAAGCATCCATAGCACTTTAGAAGAACTGGTCATCTAATTTGGCTAAAAATTGTAGCTTTTTATAGGTATTATTTGAAGAAAAGCAAGTTTTAAATTCATCTCTTTTAAAAACTAACAGAGAAAGATTTAAGGAAATATTTTCCAGAGAATTATGAAGAAAGGATTAGAACATAAGAATGTCTTTCTCTACTCCCATGCAGGATTACTATTCTGTTTCCAAGCCTAATTATGAGGATGTTTTATGAAAGAATTTGTTGGGTTTTGGCATGAAGCATGCTTACATTGGGCCCATCTAAATTACCATTAAAATATTTTCAAGTAATAAAGAAAACATACCAGAAATTTTCTACCATATTATTTAACTGCAACAATTATATCTGAACTTGAAGAGATCTTCTCCAGAAACACCTAGTTGAAGCATACAGGACCTAAGTAGAACACTATTTTTCATCTGAACTTACTACGATATATTAATGTGAGCTCAGGAGATCACATTTAAATCCACTTTGTGCTCACTAAGCTCCAGTATTCCTTCAAGAACTGTAAGCAGTTTCCACTGCTTCTCAAAAGGTCACAATGACAGCTCTAAAATCAGAATTTTCAGAGGCTGTGGTCACCACTAGCTATTCATTGGCAGCTATTTTACACTTTAGATTACTGCACCTAAAAAAAAAAATTCAAAGGATTCCCCCCCACCCCAAATTTTGTTTCAGATAAACATGATTACTAAAATCCTTCATGATCTGTATTAATGGAGGTATAACTAACACATTTTAAAAACAAATTCCTCACAATCCACATTCCAGCTCATGAGAGTAATGATGCTATTTTAATTATTTTAATTACTTAAAACTCCTATAGCTTTAATATCATTAAATTGCTGGTTTATCTTTCTGACCTGCTCTAAAACACTGACAATTCACAGAAAATTACTTCTTTTGTGTTAGAAACCCAGATTATCTTGGTTATTTTATCCTAATCCACAGTGTAAAGGTGCTTGGCAGGTCAATAAATGAACCAAGTCAGGATTACTGAGGCGATGTTTCCCCTAAATAAATTTTGTTGTGTGTGTTTTTTTTTTTAAAACACATTTTTCTCCTTATAATCACCATGCCAAATTCATGTTGAAAAGGTAATTCCTCATAAGGTCAGAGCATCAAACCTACCTGACCAGATTTTCATTGTCTCCAGTCCCTTTGCAGGTAGCACATTCAGTTCTTAAATCCTCGGCCTTGGGTTTCTTCTGCAGGACAGACTGGCGCTGGCGCCTCTCCCTGGGAATGCGCTCCTGGCACAGCAGAGGGCAAAAGAAAGGAAGGGCAGGGAAAGGAGGGAAGGAAAGCAAATAGTGACAATTATAGCACTGAAGGTAACACTTGAGCCCCAAGTTTAAGTTTTTTTTTTGTGAAGCCACGAAAAAAAATAAATAACAAACAAAACACTATGATCCAACCTCAGGTTTTTCTTCTTCAGGCACAAAGCTTCGTTTTCTTCCTCTAGTTCTCTAGAAGAAAAGATATTTAAAATTCAATATTAAGTAATATCAGATTTTGCTATTTACCTATTATTCTTAACAAAAGAAACACATCACAGGAAATAATTTAAGCGATTACTACAGATCCACTGCATGAGAACTACAATAACCAATGTTAGGACAGTGATTTCAGATTCTGGATAGAAATCTACAGAACTAGCCAAGAATTAAACATTTATTTTGACCTGAGGATATGAAAGTTTTATTCTAAAAAACACCGTGACCAGGTTTACAAATCTCTTACAGCCTTTGCACAAACTTCTCAATAGCAAAATGCATAACTAGAAAATGAATATGAAAAGTATATTACAGTAAATTCCATATGCACTTAGAAGTAATAATATGCATATCTATTTGTAAGTGATCAAATGGGGAAAAAAAATAAAAACTTCAACACAACAGGAAAATAACAGGATGCTCATAGAGTGTGAGAAGAAATATTTTTAATATTTCTTATTAAAAGAAATAGCAGCATTACATCCTCTAAGTGTTAAATATAAGTTGTTTAACTTAGAAAGTTAAATATATCATATTCGCTCCCCTTTTGTTTAACAGGGAAGGAAAATTATAAGGGATGCAGAAGAAAATTAAAAACATTAAGAGGATATTTCATTAACCCATACTAACACATTGACACTAATGAAATAAGAAAAATAAACTTTAAAATGTTTGCTTTTCTTGGAGGAAATAAACAGGAAATAACTTCTCATATGATTTAAAAAAAACAAACAAACAAAAACCAATACAAACAAAAATCATGAAATGAGCAATGAAACAAATGAACAAACAAAGCACAACCAAACTAAAAAAAACCCCACTACCTGCTTTATGATTTCTTTAAACTTTTTGGAAGCAGTTAGTGCTCATCTCAACTGATGAAAAAATCCAGCTGAATCCAGCAGAAAAAATAATAAGCAGACATAAATCCAATTCTAAAGATGCTAATAATGTCATGTTTCTCCTGTTTCAGGTCCTCTTTAAAGGAGATTTAGACTAGTTTCAAATTAAGGCTGTTCATGATTTTAAACTGTTTTAAAACATACTTATGTTCCCAAGCTAAGGTGGACACACTAGGGCTGGTTCCAAATTACACACATTGTACACTGGATAGCAAGAGACCAAAAACAACAGATAATTGAGCTCATAACTAAAAGCTCTTCCTTACTCATCCTCCCACCCAGCTGCTCTAATACTCAAGAACTAAAGCACCTCACAATACACAACTCTATCAAAATCTTGCAATAAAGCATCAACACGTTACTAGAGGCAATTGTGCAACTTAGTTTTGTTAGAAAATCAAGTTAAAAGCAATTCTTTTTTTTTTAATAAAGTCAAAAGATCTATCTGCTGTGTCACAAAGAATATACCTTATGCTGACAGAAATGAAAGAAAAAATTAAAGTGTATTATTTCATTAGCAATATAACCCAAAATAAACTAAGCAGACCACAAAAGATCAATTAACTGGTAGTTACCTAAATATTCCATACAATATCTAGTACTTCTTAATATTTAATATACTTAATAAAGCACAGTTAAGAAAAAATGTTAGAACACATCTTGGGGGGCAGGGGGAAATTAGGAGAACTAGGGCATACACTTCCATATCCAAGGAAAAATAAATTAAAGTTTAGGCAATTAACAGAATCAGGACATAAATGGCTGAAAAACACAATACAAACTTAAGTCATGAAGAATGAAGCAGTAAATGATACAGTGTGATGGGGATCAAATGCATGAGTGATTTGAGGTAACAGTTTTAGAAGATATATGGACAAGAAACCAGTAGGGGTGTGGGAATAACAATTCAAACACATATGAGGAAGTAGTGTACTCAACACACTTTAGAAATATCAGCCCCAAAAAAATTAAATAATGCGCTGACTTCAAAATTTTGAATGCTCTCAGAAAAATTCCATGCAGGAGAAAATGAGACATCTGTAAGGGACTAATAAAGCCTAGGATGAGTCCTATATTCTGTTTGCAAAAGAGCAAAGGAAAGTGAGCAGCAGAGGCAGGGTGTTTGCCATCACTCAGGCACAAGCTGATGTGTTAGTTTCCAAGCATGAAAGCACAGTGATAAACCTGACAGAATGGCTGCCTGCCCAAAGCTACCAGAGCTGGTATGAAACCACATTTTCTATGATTCTGCAGCACAGACTTTTAAATCAGTTGATCACAAGACAGCAGTGGAAGGCAGAACCTTCTCTTGCAGCAGTTTGACTTTGTCAGGTGGAAGGAAAGGGAAAAACACAATCGGGACTCAAGTGACAAAAATGGGGATGGCAAATCCCAAGAGACACAAGCATATGCTCCTGTTAAATACTGATGAGTTACTGAAGTGCTCAAGGAGGACAAAAATATTCATTGTCACCTATTTCATTTATCCTCCTACACAAGAAGATACACAGGAATTAGCAGTGTTACAAAGGAATAGAAAACAATATGAAATACTGAAAGCAGCTGTGGTCAGTCACAGTAAAGTCCACTCTCTATCCAGTGAGCTAGAAGGGTTCTTTCTCCATTTGATCTGCTCACTCACTGGTTTGTTGGTTTGGTTTTTTTTTAAATCAGTGGTGATTTCTGCATGGCAATTTCAAAGAGTTATTTGAGAAAGCAAATTTCAACCCCAGAGGGGTTAGAACACAATTATGTTTAACAGAACTTAAGAGATTCCCAGTAATTTTAAAAAGCTATATTAATTCTGCCACCTATTTCAAGCACCACAGTGGAAATTACTGCTGACAGTTTCTCTTCTGCTTAAACCAATAACCAGATAGAATTTTTTTTGTCTACACACACACACAAAGGCAGCAGAGGCCCAGCACATCTGCTTATGCAGATTTATCTTTGTAAATTCAGGTTTTTCAACGTGTTAGTGTGTACTGCTTCTGCAACAGACAGAAAAGATGATGGGCACTTTGAGAATTTCATTTAAATAATTCAAAACTATCCATAGACTTAATCTTTAAAACATTGGTTGCATTACTAAAGACACACCTGACTCTTAAATAATCCATTGGTACTTTGATAGGTTCTTTATTGTGAAAGAATATTGTTGTTTTGTGTTGTAATTATTAGAGGGCTAAATGTAAAAAAATTAGGATGTTTTGACTTTTGTAGATTTGTAAATCTCACGTTTCTTCTCTGAAATAGCATATTCTTGATTTTTATTTCCCTCACTACAACTGAACAATTCTATGAATTTCCAAAGGCAAAAGTTTGCAACATTTCTACTCTCTAGTAATATTACCCCAAAATCTGGCCATTGACTTGAAATTTCTATTTCTAAGACTTACACAGAGACCAGAATGAGATCACAAGCAGGATTGCTTTCTATCCTTTTCAACACTAATCTCCTCCAAAGCACACGTTTGGAGAACTGAAAAAAGAAAAACAAAACAACACAACTCTGCATTTACTCCATTTGCATCAAGCACTGTAAAAGAGCTACAACCATTTCTCTTATGCCCCTTTCTAAATTCAACCTCAAGCAAAAGAAAAAGTCCTATGGTATCATGTATCCATGTATCTGACAAGCCAATTCATCTAGTTTTTGAGTTTTTACTCAGTGATCATGTACTTTACATGTTTTTAATGACAACTTTAAGTTTCAAATGCTGAGCAACTCCTGAGTTTTTCTAGAATATAAATGTTCAGTTGACAGCAATTTCTTTGAAGCAGAAAGTCAAAACCACTACTGTTAGACAGTTGCTATAAAAGGTCTTCAATGTCCTTATTTAGAAGTAATAATTAAATGAATTATCATTGACAATGTTAATGAAAATGAAAACTGATAAGTACAGGTGTTTTAAAATTATGTGCTGATTTTATGAAGCACTGATACTTACATTCAAATTGGAGCTGAAATTCTATTTTCCTCCTGTAGCCATTTTTTATTCAAAACTTATCTATGACATCACATAATTAAGTTACACAATAGATGTCTGGAAACCACTTTGGTGGAAATGCTTCAGTTTAATACATGATAGGAATCTTGTTTATCTTTTAATTACTCAGTAAGAAAAAAACTAATCACTCCTCTATTATGTTTTCCTATTTGAAACAAAATCAAGAAATAATAATTTAATATTCCAAATAACAGTACTTATTTGTAAAACAAAAGGAGTATACAAAACAACTCTCTGTACTTAAAACAGTTTGTAAATGCTTTGTCAGGATTTATTTTTTTTAAAACTAATCTACTCCACCTATAGCCACTCAGGCACAGATTTATTTTCTTCCATGTTCTGAAGAACAAAAAAAAAAGTGTTGGCTATTAATTCTTTCATCAAAACACAGATGTTTTAGTGCTAAACAGAAAATTCAGTGTCTGTTCATCTGGATTTTACATGAATATAATTAGAGGAAAAAAGCTATCAGATTTTCAGGTTTTAGATAACACAAGTAAGTCTGGTATCAGACTATTAGATGTTTAAATCCCTCAGCAAACTATCCAGTTCCAAAATACCTTCACATAAAGACTTTTTCAGTTTCATAACACTGGGTAGATACTTCCTTTCCAATAAAAAGGAACCAAAAATGGAATTTTCACACAAAAAAACCCAAACCACACACCACCCTCTAATATGCTCACTAAAAAAAAATAATTTCAAATCTTTAATGTTCTTTTTTTTTTAAATACTTTCAAGGATTGACATAGTGAGGACACAAAGGACAGAACAAATTATCTGGTCATTGATCTTGAAAGGCATCCCAGAGATGCTTTCTGTGTAGTCAGAATCCACTTTGTATGAGAAGTTGTTCATTTTTTCTCCCCTCAAATATATACACGACCCCAAATCTCATGAACTAAAAATCATTCTCTTCTAAAAACAACTAAATAAACAAGTCACAAAAACTAATTCCCACTTTCCCATGTTCATAGGTGAATGGGAATCCCACATTGCCAGGAAGTATCTATCAAGTCTTCAGAGGTCTGTGCACCAAGGTCACAAAAAACTTGAAATGAAGGAATTCAGTCTGATTCAGAGAAAAAAAGTCCAGCATGGGTCAAAGGTGTGAACATCCTCCTCTTCCATAGTTAAGTAGAAGACAGTAGAAAATTGAAGAAACCAACCAACAAAAAAACCCCAAACCAAACAAACAAAAAACCAAACCAAAAACAATCAAATAACAACAAAACAAAAAAAAAAAAGGCCAAAAAAAAGCCAAAAAAGCCATGCAGCCCCCCCCAAAAAAAGGAAAAAAAACCCCCAAAACAAAAATCCACCACCAATAAACCTGCCAGCTATGGGAAAGCTAGAGGAGTGAAGAAAACTGACTTTTTAGAAAAGTAGAGAACTGTAGGGAACTGAAAGACAACCTAAAAATTCCAGCATAGGAACAAAGTCTTTGTTAGACTGGTAGCAGTAATTTTTCCACAGCCCAATGCTGTACTCTGCCAACACACTAGTTCATGTAAATTTAATCTCTGCTACATACTTTTGTCTATTGCTACTATTCCTGCAATATTTTTGTTCTCTTTAGTCACCTAATCATTAATTCCCTCCCCCTAATACCAGTATTTAGCTATAGAGGAGAGAAAGAAGAAAAAGAGAGGATACAAAGGGTTTGTTTAGCACAAATAAGGCTTCTTTATGTGTGAACAACAGCATAACAACAGTCAATTTATGCCAGACAGCTGTAAACATATCTGTTCTTACACATAGGGAAGAAGGAATTTCCCCTCAAAGAGAAAAAGGAAGAAAAAAGTTCTTCCCCTACAGAGTTTCTCAAGTATTCACAAAATTTAATTGAATTTTTTATTACTTGGACTCAAGACATTCTTAAAGTTCTTTTCAGTCAAAAGAATGATTTTCCTATTGGAAAAGAAAGCCATTAGGTAAACTACAGCAGTGGCCCAAACAGTCCAAATATATTGAAATGTAATTCAAGCAAACATTTAAGGTTAGGGCAGGAAAATTCTTGCTGAAACTATCAGTGTATAATGAGAAGTGCAAGTATAGTATCTGTTAGTACAAGCATAAAAAATCTGGAAAGCTCCATAAGTTAAGTCAAGTTGTGCTGCATGAGAGATGAAGTCTGTCTAATCCTTTAGTGAGGGGGTTAAGTATGTGTAATACCAAGAATTATATTGGAATATGAACCACCATTTTATATCTAATGACTATTCAGGTCAAAAGGGTCTTGGGAACACTGCTCATTCCCTGAACTAGACCTTTAAAGTACATTTTATAGGTGATGTAACACATCAAACATGACAAACGTTGTCTGGAAAGTTGTTTCCCAAGTTGGAAAGCAAAAGTGTAAGGATTAGAACACAGTAACTGAAGTTCTGTTTTCCAATGAAAGAAAGATGCTAAATATTTCATCAGTACAGGAAGCAGGAGCTTTTGCTTGTCTTCTGCAAAAACTATGTGCTGAGAATGTTTAAGAAAACACCTAATGACTAGCAAGACTAGGAAACTAAAACTGAAATAACAGAGTATTGTGATAGTCACAAAATATGCCATCAGTCAGCAGGTTGCCTGTGCTTAAGAAAATGACTAATTACATTACAGCTGTGATTGGCAATTTGCTATATTGAAATCTTGGCATACAAGAAGAAATTATCCTGACCATCAAGGCAAAGAACAGCTGTAAAGGTTAACTTTAAGTATAAACTGAATTTTCTCTTTTTGTGAAATTAAGAGAGGACTTTCTGACTGGTAAAAGGAAAAACTTCTCCAGCTTTTTGGTCCAGTATTATGTTTCCCAGCTTTTTGCTTTAGCAAAACTAGATATACCAGTAACAAAGCACTGAACACAGGAAAGGGAATTAATAGCTAAAATAGAATGTCAAATGGAAATCCCACAATTCAAAATGTCCAAAACCTAAGTCATCTTAAACAGAATTATGATGAATATTAGCTGCATAAAAACAACTCAGCCATTATTTACCGTGTTTCTGATTGGAATTTTCTTAGGTTCTGGTGGCACATCCTGAGGAACAAATTTCACTGGTTCCTTTATCTGCCTCCTTGATCTTTTGGTCCCATCTGGTAAGGTTTCCATGGCAATATCAGCCTCCATGTCACTGCTACCTGCCTGGTCACACTCTGAGCATTGCCTGCAAAGGGGAAGATTTTTCTGTTTAAAACTGCAGTCACAAAAGCAGAAAAAGCAACATATTGAAGTGTTTGAGTTTAAAATAAATTCAAAGTCAGGAAATCAAATGGATATGGAAAGGTCCCTCAAACATATGGTATTTTAAGCAATTAAGTAAAAAATGAGCAAGACATTCTTATTGCTGGGTTTCTTTCTGACAGTGTATAACTCTGCACACCAAGGCTTTGAAAGGACAATTTAATGTGGAAGAAAGATGCACCCTATTTTCCCATTTGCATCCTATCATATCCCAATTTATAATGGTGCCCCACTGATATGTAATCTATTCATTTCTGTAACTGCTGCTGCAGTTTAATCTTTACAGTGACACACTGCTGAATTCATTTTGATGTGAGCACTCTTTAGAGGCAGGGATTTAAAAGACATGACTGTTATGAAAATCAATTTCATGTATTTTCTAAGGCAGTATTTTTCAAATCTGAAAAAAAAAATGGCTAAGAGACAAAGACATAGAAGCTGGAGATGTGTATTAACAAACTTTGAACACTGGGTTAAAAAAATGCCTTCTGAATTCTTGAAAAAAGTACAAAATTGCAATTGGAACTTCAAAAGTGAACAGATTAACAAGCTCCATGACAGATGGGAATTCATCAAGAGTAGTTCTTATTTGCAGAAAATACTCATCTTATGCAAAGGGATAAATTCAGATGTTAACTAAAGATATGTTAATGAAAACTTAAAAATTATACCCACTGAGAAGAGCCCTTTATTTCTCTCACATTACTCTTAAAAAAAAGAAATCCTTTCAAATTCCAGTTCATCACTGTTCTCATATTGAACATGTTCTTTCTATAATACCAGCTGTCATTAACAGGGATACAACCATTTTAAATTATCTAAATGAAGGTGCAAATTTGCTTCAGAAGGCAACAAACAAAAATTTTAATTATTAATGATTATCCTCAAATAATTATTATATACACACAAGGGCAAGTGTCATAGGAATAAAAATTAGAAAAAGCTATATCTAGAAAAAAAGACAACTGCAAAAAATCATAGTATGATGGGGGGGTGATGGTGGTGTGTGAATTACAGAACAAAACTCCACAAACACACTGAAGACAAGGGAAAAAATAAAGTTATAAATGTGAACTTGTAAGAAACCTCTTGATTTACTGGAATAGCCTCTATTATCACAGCCAACCACATCTTATCAACCCTATTATTAGCAGTAAAAAACTTTAAATTAGTTATTACAGACACACACTCCTCTGATTTGGAAACAATCTTCTAACTTTCAGCTCCTATTATGTTTTATTTCAACATGGTTCTTGAATTTTAAGAACTCAAAGAGTGCTTTCTTTTAACAAAGATTTAGAAACTGATACCATGAGGCCTTTAATCTAGAAATTCATGAAGTGTAAAAGGTAACATCTACTAAGAAAACAAGGAGGAGAGTATGTTTTGGTCATTTGAATAAATCACACATGCTAAATGATGTACTCAACATGAGAATAAAATTCTGGAGATAAAAAGACAGTACATATGAGCCAAAAATTGTTTAGCAAAGAACATCTTTCAGATACTAAAGGTACTGAAACTTTGATATTAGCAATCACCCAAACGTCTGTCAATGGGACAAGTGACAAAACAATTAAAAAAAATAATTATATGTAATATCTTGCACTCATATTTACATAAGTTAATAATGTTGTGTCATTATTCAATGACTCAAGATGAAAAAACAATCAAGATGTGCTGGATTAATACTAAGTGATAGCAGGAATAATTCAAATTATTGTGCAGATACTGAATGAATGTTCATAGGCTACTAGTCAGGAACTCTGTGGCAAATACTCTCCACAGCAGTTACCACTAAAATAATTAGAATTTTATTTTATTCTCCAATTAGAACTGCTGGCCTACTTTAAAAGCACCACATTGAAACAGAAATAAATTAATGCTTTCAAGTTTTATTACATAAAATAATTGTTATGCTCTTCCTTTCAAAATAAATCAATTTGAAATGAGGACAGGCTTTGAACTTACTATGCTACAGGTAATTTCTACAATATTCAATATATAAATGTTACTTTGGAGAAGAGTGTCAGGTCTGAACTGAGGAAGTGTCAAATGGTTGAAACCAGTTTCTAACAAGCTGGTGCTCACCAGGTCTAAAACTCACTATAATTTCACTAAGACTAAAATTATCATCTCCTTTTAATATTTAGAATCATTGAGATAGCTAAATATAATCTGCACTTTAACAAATTAGCTTTTAAATATAATTTTTTTTCTTAGTTACATCTAATAGTGAATTAGTTTATCAATTTCAAAATCCTTTTTTTTGTATACTGTAATTTAAATTTCTATTAAATACTGAGCATTAAAGGGACAAAGAGTATAACTGTTAATATATATACACATCATCACACAAATTGAATCATTTAGCATCCTCAAACACAGTACAAAACATGAAGCATATGGAAAATTCATGCAAAATTCCCCAGTGTTTAAATAAATATGTATTGATAAAACATAACTCTAATCACCAGACCTCTTCAAAGGCTCAAATTAACAATAATGAGTAAATGAGTATCAGTGATGAAGGAATAAAAAGCAAAAAGCAGGAAATAATTATTTTTACCTGTTTCTTGCTTTTTTAAAATTTTAAAATTGGACTAAGGTAAACATTTTTAGCCACTTTAATGCAAAAAGGTCAAGTGAGAAAATGGGTAAAGTGGAAAATAAGTTGAAATCTTAAGTTGAGAGACATTATACCCTATATAAAAATCTGAAAAGGATGTGGCCTTTACATAAAAAAAAAAATAGGCATTTTTCTTCAAAGCTTAATCCAAATATTACAATTGTATTCAAAACAGCAGGGGTGGAAAAACCTGCTGAACTTGATTTTAGATTAAGGGTCCATTCTGTATGCTCTCTACTGGTCCTGGGAAGAATATGTAGAGGCATGTTCAATGATGAAAAGAATGCAATCAATACAGCTCAATTTGTCTCCTATAATCTCACACTCCAGAATGTGCCTTAGCTAATTAGAAGTAAAAACTAAGTTTGTGATCTGAGATAAAACTGAAGCATGAAATTCACAACAAAGATAAATTATAGCTTTGAAATAAAAACATTTTACTACCTAGCCTGACCTTTTCTGCCTTTAACACCTACTGAGAATTGTAGTCTTACATCTGTTGGACTGATGGCTTTCAGTGAGCCTTTTCAGCTTGGTTAAAAAGCAGAATAAAAATCAAAAATCTGTGGAAATACAGAAGCTATAAAAAAAAAAAAAAAAAAAAAGAGAGAGAAAAAAATGCTTTTATGTAATATAACTACCTGGTAACTTTGAGCAAAGAGCTCAGAATGCCCTTGAAATCATGAAAAGTCCAAAATCAAAGACTGCCTTAAGTAAAGGAAAATTAAGTTCAGAAAAATATTAATGCTGGTGAAAAACCTTTCTAAGATTTTTAGCCTTTGAAAGGAAATCTCTATTTACTAACTAAAATTACTAGTTTAAATCAGGTTTTGTCATGTTAGAATATAAAGAGAGACCTTCCATTTCATGTACCAGTGGTCTTGCTCTGCACACCATCATCAAAACTACCCAGAAAGATGACCTAGGTAAAAGTTTTATAGAAGATAAAAAAAAACCAAACAAAAAAATTCTTAAAAATAATAAAAGTATTAAAAAAATAGAAACTATCTCAAAAGTTTTACTGCTGTTTTAGGAGTTCTCCTACTTGAAAAATGTCCTGCTTGAAAATAGAGAGATAGCACAAGACAACACAACTGCACTCTTACCAGTAACTATTCTTGGTCTTCCTTGGCATCCTTGTAAGAGGTGGATCCAGGCAGCCAAGATGATAATGGAGTTTACAAGTATCACACAGGAGCAGCAGGTGTTGATCATGGTTCTTCTTGCAAATTCCACAACTTTTAATGTAGTAAAAAACATTATGATTACATTTGAATTAATAAAGGAACTATACATCCCATATATATACTATATAAATAAAATAAATTTTATTTTCTTGCAAATTAATAT
>JANHGL010018604.1:28881-38960 GCA_024611195.1 Ceyx melanurus
AATGAATTAGCATATTACTATATGCATAATATATTTATTATATATATATTATATATAATATAAATACATATTCTTTTATTATTTATACATTACTATATTTTTCTTTATTACCAGAAATTTCTTTATTACTATAAATAAACTATACAAATATAGCAAAACGATCTTTTTTTTTCCTTGAGAAAAAGATGCAATCCGCATTCTCACCAAGGTAATAATTCACAAAGTCAGCGGTGAGAGCTGGCTGTTTGTGTTTCCTCCTTCCATCAACACTGGAACTAGTATCTGAAGTGTCCACTGGAAAAATGTCTGTGCTGATGCCCATCAGCTCGGCCTTACGCATCAGCTTGCGGATGGCTGAGGCGCTGCTGGTCAGAGGCCGTGGCAGCTTCTCCCTGGGAACCCAGGCCTGAGGCCTGGTGGTGCGGGCCAGCTCCGCCTTGGCACGGTACTGCTGCAGCCTGGCATTGATTCGAGCCTGCAAGAAAGAATCCCATAAATTAAAAAAACAAAATGAAACAAGTCCAAAGTGGTTTTGACCTCTTGTCAGTTTGGAACGCATCTGGGTTTTATTTTGCTTTTCCAATCGATCAAATCGGTGCCATTTGCAATTCTTCAGCTCTTTGAGAAATACTCACTGATCCAGGCATTTGAATTTACTTCAAAAGGCATACATAAATAATACTGCCTTTTCACAAGGTCTTAGAGTCACGCACAGGTGTCTTGATGAGTTGTACCAATGAAAGTAACACAGATGATTGCTGGTTTCAGACAGTCCCTTCTAATAATGATAATTTGATGGGCCTGTGAAAGCTCACTACTGGGAAAAGCCTTGGCTGACCTATCAAAAGTACATTTTGATGTACTTGAAACTGGTATTTGTGTGAGCAAAGTTAATGAAGAGCCATTTTTGAGATCCTTTCACAGGAATTCCTTTCTCAATTTATCTCAAAATAGATGTGGTGCTGGGGGACACGGTTTAGGGACACTGGCAGTGTAGGGTTAATGGCTGGACTTGATGATCTTGAAGGTCTCTTCCAGCCAAATCATTCTATGATTCTATATCTTTATAAACGTTAAACTACCTGATTATAAGATGCCAAAACCACAAACCAAACAGAAGTGAAGCAGGCAGGAGAAGGACACAATATCTATTGTTGATGACATCTGTGTATTTGTGACCATCTGGGAAACTCAGCCCAGAAGATCAAGTTGTTACTAACAGTTGGAAAATGCTGTCATGTGGGAACTCTGTGTAGTGGCAATTCTGGCAGAACACAACAACATACAAACCTTCAGAGGAAAAACTCCAGCTGACTATCCGTTAGGAATTGTTTACTTGCCTGAAGAAAGAAGAAACTAAACTAATCCAACTGCCCCACCATATGGTATGAGATACTCCTGAGATAAAAGAAAAAAAGTGCATATATACACAAGCTATGGATAAGAACACCTCTGATCACAAACAGAATTGGTGAAGATAATTTTACATGCAGTTTAACAAGTGCCACTCACTAGGTCTTGAGATTCACCTGCAGGCACTGCCTCATTCACCACTGGAAAGACCAAGGATGGTTTACAGCTTCCTCAACCAAGATGCTTCTTTACTGATTACATGCTCAGTTCTGAAAACCCTGGGGTCATTTAAGATGTCATACAACTGTATATACAGAGCCTTGCTCCAGAAATGTCAGATTAAAATGACTAATGTCTAAATGCAATCTTGAACTCAAGTTAGTTGAATTTAAGCTGTTGTAAAGCATGTGCTTTAATCAAGGAACATGTATTTTCTTTACTGATATTAAAAAAAAAAAAGAAAATCAATACAGAACATCTTCCAACAATCAATAACAGTCATAAACAGCTTTGTACATTACACTCTTTAGAAGGATTTACTTGCTTGGGACACATGACTTGCCAGATTATTGGCTCAATTATTTCTGCCTGGGCCACAAAGCACCAAATAACTTTTTTTTTTCTCCTTTAGAAACGTGCCTCAAAAATCCACTTTCACAATACCAGATAAATTACTTGTACAATTGCATATTTGTTCATGTTAGGTAAGTCTTTGTAAAACTTACTTAAGCTTACAAACTCCCCTTAAGTGAGCTCTTCTATTTCTATGTAGGTGCACACTATATATATATACAAAGACATACATTATTTAATTTGTAATGTTTGGGGTTCTTTTTTTCAGATTAAGCTGTTTCAAAATTAAAGAGGTATACAGACATTGCTAAAGATTTTCATACAACTCCCACTCAGCAGGACAGATTCAGTTTCTCTACCTACATTTTTTTTTTTCCTACAAAATCTTTACTATGAAAAAGCCCAGCAAAAAGAATTCTATTTAGGCCTATAAAAAGTGAAAAATTATCCAACAATAAACTTTAGGCAAGCTCAACTCCTCTGCCAAGTTCAAGATCTTAGTAATGGGAAAAAAAACCCAAGATTTTACTGAACTTGGATGTAGAAATATGCTTAAATTCTTGTCCAGCTGGGGTTTTGTGTTAAGAATCTTCAATAAATTATTAAATAAAATATATTAATTCCAGTGAAAATGTAATGACCAGCACTTTGCCACAAAGCTGAACAAAATAAGATTTTTCACTTCAGACAAGCATATCCCTATTTGATAATTAGCTTGAGAATTAGAGACCAAAACCTACAAATAATTCACTGTTCTGTTAAATGGCCATGCACTATTAATATATTGCCCATTTCATTTCCTACTATAACAAGCTTGCATCCTCCTCTTCTTTCTTGTTTAACATGGATGATTAATAGAGACATGAATACACTACCTGAGCTTCTGGTGAGAGCTGCTTTTCTCTTTCCTGCAAGGACATTTTACAGTAAGATTGTAATGCCAAGTAGTTCTTCCTTTTCCATTTTCTGTCTAACCTGTCCGCATGCTGCTTACAATAAGCAAAAAAAGGGTCAGCTATGTCCTGTTTCAAAGAAAACAAAGGGAAGGAAAGAAAAGAAAGTAAGACACACAAGCCTTTGAACAGCACAAACATCCTGCCAATCCATTTACATGTTCAAATTGGCATGCTTTTGAAATCAGTTAATAAGCATGTTTCTCAATTAATTTGTCACGTTGATGTAACTTCCCATATAAGTTAAATTTTTAGTGGTTTTATTGCATGACCCTAAACATCTTCAAATCAACTATTTCACTCTCTACAGTTCAATCTCTGTACTATTTTCTCATTCTCAGAAAAAAAAAACCAGAATAAATTCTTAAGTACAAATCTCTGTAACATGAAATGTGAATTGTTAACCTCCCACTGTGTCTTCTGTCTTATATCCTGACATGGGATTAACAATTCTGAATAATACTAAAGGCAAGAAATTTGGTTTTCTCAAAAGATTTTCCAAGTGGCTTTGGTGGATATACCCTCATGGGATTTATCATCTCTCAGATTTTTTTTTCCATTTTTCATTATTCACTTCATCAAATCTGCACATTATGATGGTTTTAAGTTTATAGCAACTTTTAGCACTTGTAAACCTTGCAAGCATACTACAAATAGCTTAATTGTGAGGAGATATGCTTTGAGAATTATATTTAGCTGCCTGTATATTTTCAAGGGTAGAAACATTATAAAAGTACAGGCTAAAAAGAAAAATTTAATGTAGTTTTCCTTATTAAAGTAATAAAATATTAATAAACATTTCAAATTTTCCTTTATCAAATTTTCCTTTATTCCATCTATAAAATACAGAACAATAAAATCTAATTAATTAGAATAATTAATTAATAATGAATTAATATAAAGTTATATTAAAGTTATATATAAAGTTATCAGTAAGTTATAAATGTTTGCTTTTCATTGTAATTCCTAAGACTAGTATTACCACAAGGAAAATTGTATCCCTGTACTGAAAAGAAAATACTGGATGAAAAAATGGCATTAGAATTAGTTAATTTCTCAAGAAAATGCTATTTGGTATGAACCAGAGATAACTAAACTCCATAAACAGCTAGGTAAGTATGTTAAACTCAGTGAAATTCAAGAATTAGAATCCATGGCCATACTGACTGATGGTCTGCTAAACCAAATTCTTTGTTAAGCTATTTATCACTTCTATTCTTCCCATAACTACCTCTTCTGCTGCTGCTTCTGAGAGAAGGCCTTCCTTCTGAGCACAGGTCACGTGGAAATAAGCTCTGCACATCCCAGCATCACAACTGATGCATACACCAGTTCTGGCAAAACGAGGATCTTCACAAAAACTGCATTCCTTTATAAAGAAGATTAAATATTAATGAAGATTAATATTAATTAAAGAAGATAAAATAATGATAATTCATAAAACACAAATATTTTGTGTGCATTTTGCCTAATACTTTCTAATTTACATCTTCTGTATCAAACCCAAACACCTAAGAACTTTACTCTTGTGTGGTACAGAAATCAAGTATACTTCTGATAGCTGACACTGATTAAACTTCATCCCTTCCAAACCAAACTATTGATTTTATTAAAAAAAAAGCAACCCAACAAATGACCAAGAAAGGTTTTAAACAACCTAAATAACAAATGAGTTTATTTTTATATGAACCTCCATGTCTTGTATTCCCCTTCAGAGCAACAACCAAATACAACCCGAACAATTCATGCACACTCTTGTCTTTTTCATCAACCTAACTTTCCATTTTTAGTATTTCATTTCCCAGAAATACTCTTCCATCCACATTTTTGCAATCTGCCACTAACTGACTTTGAAAGAAAGTAAAGAAAGCATCTGTGTGAAAAAAAAGTGTGAAATTAGGGTGAAAATATTGATAGAAATTATAGAAAGCAGTGGTAAGGAAAATGGAAGAGAAGAGTAATGGTGTAACAACCATGACCAAATTGAATCTCATTTTCAGTCCTGAAACCTTGCTGCAGCTGGTATAAACAAGAAAAATAAAGTTAGGAAGATGTATGTTATTTCAATATTCAACTGTAAAATAAAGCTACTCCTCAGCAGCACCTCTGTTTTAAACTTACCTTGGCACCATACTTTGAATAATTCATTTCTGTCAGGGTGACTGGGCGCAGTTTGTCAATGTCTCCAAATGCCACTCCTGGAACATAGAGGGCACAAACTATATGGACCCACCTGGAACAGCAGATAAAATCAGGTTACTGTTATCAAAACCTTCATCCTATATTATACTCACCACATGCATATTTCAAAGTGCCTTCTAAAAGTTACACTGATTAAATGTATTTAATGGCCAGTACATTAAAAGCAGGGAGTGAATAGAATCATAGAATCATTTGGTTGGAAGAGACCTTTCAGATCAAGTCCGACCATTCACCCTGCACTGCCAGGGTGCCTAAACCATGTCCCTCAGCACCACATCCACAAGGTAATATATATTTGTATTTCACCAGCTCACTCACTGACCCCTAGACTAAAGCTTTTCAAAGCCACTGGGTTTCCTCTGTTCATCTGGACTGATGAATTGTTCATCTGAGCCTCACCTTTTTATGCAACATGAAAAGCATATTAAGATTTTGATATTACTGATAAAGCTAAGGCAGACAAATACCTTCATCATGGGGGAAGGTGTGTGGAGGGAAGGAAGAAAATTATACAGGTGGTCACAGCAACACTGAGCTCTACACATACAGCACTTAATGAAGTGCCTACAGCACAGCATTGCCTTGCATTCTTACATCTGTTAGTATCACCAAAACTAACTCGTTTCAAGCAACTCAGATGCTGCATTCAGTTATAAACACATCTGCAGAAAAATCTATCTGAAACTCAGATGGACAGACTGTAACTTCACTGTACTCTTTGTCACAGGCCAGAAACAAACTGGGGAGTAATAGGACTAAATCTTCAGCTCTGAGAGGCATAAAATGAAAAATTCACATTTTCACAAACCATCAGTTCAGGGGCATACTCAAAATCTCTTCTACACAACATGCACAACTCAAATCAACTGAGACCAACTGCTCCAAAACCCAAAAGTGGTCCTCTCCAAAATAATCTTATAAACACACTTACATGCAACAACAGCACTGTTTTTATCTTTACAGATTTTAGTAGCATTCCCCACATCCACCAGTTTGTTCACAGGACTCTTAACTACTGGAAGACTCAAAATGTAAAGTTTAAAGATGATCTACAACCCTGTCTTTAAATAATGTGGTACAAATACGACAGCATTCTAGCTGCCATTTAATTTTAGTAAATGCCTAAAATGAATACTTTATTTAAATGAGGATATTCTACTTGTATGTAGAAAGAATCAAAACACTTCCCATTTACAAAAGCAAAATACCACATGCAGAATGAGACCCATAACCTTGAGATAGAGACTGCTTGTCCATAAATAAAAGCCATCTGAATTCTGTAGGACTTTTTTGTATGCTCTTTCATTGATTTAAGATGTGCTACATAGACAAATTTGTGCAAACAGAAGTTTGTATCTCCACAATTACTATTCTTAACAAAAAAAAAAATCTAAGGTTCTGGTTGGGGATTTCTGCTACCAAGTTTTAATACAGCCTCCTAAATGTACCCTCCAAAGTTTAATATAAAGATAGATATCTTCTACAAGCAGCTGCTTCTCAATTTAATTTGCAGTTTTTTCCTGCTCCACTGGTGTATTAAATGCTGCTGCACTCTAGGAGTTTATCTATGAAAAACCCAACAGCTGGCTGCTTGCTTCACACTGACCTTCTCAAAATGTTTTAGTACATGTCACCCAAGTATTGCAGATTTTAGCTGCCATTTCAGTGTGATTGGCACACAACTGCCTCATTTCTTTAACGACCTATCTGCCAACTCAGACCTGAAACTATTAAAAAACATACACAAGTCAGTCAAGTTCACAGCTGAAGCAATCTCAGCTGCTTTTAATGCCAATTCTAAATATTTTCCTGCTCATTTGTTTAGCAGCACATGTTTTAGAAGCTTGTAATTAAGACAAATTGGGTAATCAAAGAAGAATAATCTTCCTTGTTACTTTACCATCCATTTAGCTAGGAGCAATGAGGACAGATGTTGATTAGGGAAGAAGAAAAGCTTGATACCAAAACAATGACAGAATTCATATTCTTGGATAATAGCATTTTGAGAAATAAAATTTCATAAATTCACATTTATGTTTGTGAAACTGAAATGATAATGTGAAAAGGCTTCTGCTGAGAAATTAAGCACCTCATTACTCTAATAATTCACCTTTCACTTAGGAACAAGAGTAATTATGCCAACTTGATTATGAAGAGAAACTGAATATGTTTGGTTTGTGTAATTTCCAGAATCAAGGCATATGAAAATTTTCCTTTAAAAGATGGTAAGCAGGTGAAGGGCAATGGTGAGCTAAAGCATCCTATTATTCAGTGGTATGTCTGACAGAACAGAAATGAACTGAGTTGCCTTTTACTGACAACAATGGAAAACATAATAAAAATTCCCTACCACAATACCCTACCCTTAGCCTCTAGTGCCTCATTACTCTTGAGAATTCAGATTTGTAAATAAAAGCTTAAAAAAAAAACAAACCATACAGGAATTTTCAGGTGGTACTTAGTTTTTTCTAGCACATAAGCTCTATTCATATATATATATTCTTTGTTAAAAAGTAATTTAAGGAAACAAAGAAGTCTTCTAGTATATACAGCAAGATATCTATAAACATGTAACAATACATGGTAACTTCATACTGAAGAAACAGGATTTATCAGTCCCAGAGTAAAAGGTGGTATTTGTTTCATGTAGGTACACATTTTACTTATAGATCCATAAATCTTCCATGCTCTAATTCACCTTAAGACAACATTTTCTTAGTATTACAATGGCCATGTAATGGCACAAAGAATTAGGTGTTGACTATAAAAAGCTCACCCAACTGAGAAGTGAGGCAAGAGAGATCAACAGCAAAGTTTGATTTGTGACACTGTCTCCTATAGGAGTAGACTAGGGGAAAATCAAGTATTTTAAGTGTAAGATGACATCAAATTCAAACATCACTTCTTCAGTCTTACCTGCCTGCATCAGTCTCCTTGAAGATCCCATCCTGGTTAGGACACAATTCACAACTAGGTGTGACACCACATTTGCAGGCATCACAAAACCAAGGTTCTGTGGAATTTTCTGAAGCTGAACTCATGATAGAGTCACTCTCTCCATCAACACCATAGCAACCTGCACACACACAAAAATTGAAGACCAGTATCAGACAACTGTAGAAGCAGAAAGTTGTCAGTTATGATTTCAGCAGGAAAATTATACATATATTCAGAGGAATGACAACGAGAGTCTCAAGAAAGCTTAGAATATTTTTGCAAATATTACATTCAGTGCAGATTTTACACTTTAAAGATATTCTAGAAGTGACCTGTTTTATGTGACTCAGATTGCAACTGAAAAACAAGGAGAAAAAACCACAAATTTAGAAAAACAGTGTTTTTAAAGTTATTTAGAAGCCTGTTATGTAAATTTTGCACGAGTAGTATTATTACTACTGCAAATGACACAAAGGAAAATCTTAAAGCTTACCACCACAAAATTATATTTGTCACACTTTGAACACTTATCTGCTATTCAGCAAAAGAAAAATATTATTTCATTGTCAACTCTCCAAACACAGTAGAGACTTTATTGAATGATTCAATGCAGCTATTTGTCAAATACAGTGATCAAGTCAAACATTTGTGCTTGCAGAACAGTTAAATTACTGAATTCTGCAATTAAATAGCAACATGATTTGTTATTTTGGTTCATTACCCACTGACTATAATAAAACAGCAACAGTGCTCTAAATCCCCTTGTGACAAAAACAGAGATCTGCATAATGGACTAGAACTGCATTCAGGAAATAGGCAGGAACACTGTAGGAACCATTTAAGAAATACAGTGTTCAATTACAGAATGAAGCTCATCAATAAGAATTAAAATAAGAAGCCACAGTGTTTCTTTTCATTATAAAAGCATTCCAGAACCAAAGGACAAGTAATGCAGAGAAGTGCATTCACAAACAAGTTTTATTAAGTCTATAAAAAGATTGTATAGCTCACACATAAGGGAACTTCATGTTATTTATCAGCTCTAAGTACAACAGTTCTGAATAAAGACATTAATTCACACCTCAAATTCAGAACAGTATTTTTCCTTAGTAAATAGACTACAAAAGGAAACAGACTACTAGACTACAAAATGAAGTTTTACACCAGACAACAGCAAATCAGGGTAAAGTCAAAATTAAAATGGGAAAATGTTTTGCTATACTGGAAAGAATCTAGTGACTACACTATTGTTTTTAGCAAGAGAAACTACATTCCCTGACATATACATCATAGTAAAGTAAGAACCAAAGAGGGGATGGTAAAGAAACAGCTACAGAAACACAGAACTCCCCTCGTTTAATTCACAGCTATTAACCCAAGAGCAATAGTTACAGCACATGCCATGATATGCACCAGACATTTTCTTCAGACACACTGCAATCAATACACCAAAAAAACCTGACTTTAGCACAAAAGCATTTATTTGAAATGATAGATAAGTGCATAAGGAAGATTTTGATTAAAAAGAAGAAATAAGAATTATCTCCACACAGAAGTATACACTCTGAAAAGTGAAATTTTCCCTTTTTTTGCAAGGAAAAAAAAAAAGGATTTTTAATTAATGGATATAATTAGTTACAGGCTGTTTAGACATAAAAGATGAATGCCAAGTATAAAAGTGGGTATTAAATTCTATGCATGCTATATATGCAGTGGTAGAGGCAGCTACAGATTTCTGTCATTATGAAACAGTTATATGCTCCACAAAGTTCATGGATTTTTGGACATGTGTCAGCAAAGCAAAGACAGCTTTTGGACAAGTGATGCAGGCTGTGCAGCTGATACAAACATCACACAGCAAATATTTTCATTGGAAAGGAAACTGAATTTCTAGTCATTACAAAACTTCGCAATAAGGCAAGTAAAAATGCTTCAGAGTTCATGGCTCTAGGCCTCAATCCGAATCCCCCTCTCACTCTTGGACATAGAATCATAGAATGTTTAGGGCTGGAAGGGGCCTCCAAAGGGCATCTAGTGCAGCCCCCTGCAGGGAGCAGGGAC
>JANHGL010018607.1:0-19148 GCA_024611195.1 Ceyx melanurus
CCGCAGCCAGCGCTCGGACGTGATGCTCGTCCACGACACGGACCCAGAACTTAAAACGCTTAACAAAGGAAGCCGGACTGATAGAGCAGTGCAGCTGGGTCTGTCTTTGTTTCCGTCCTTTTTTTTATTGTTTTTATTTTTTTTAAGGACGATCCCAGTACAAATTTCTTCGCTCACAGTCAACGTGGTGTGTCCCCCTCCCCTTCCCAAGGCACAATTAAGTCTTTAAAGGTTTGCAAAGAAGCGTGACTAAGGTAGGGGAGACGAAAGTACAGGCATTAACGCCAATACGTCCCCATATCATCCGATAACTTCCCCTTACATGCACAGTACAGTAAGAGTTTGCTGATCACAGCTTTTCCACTGTACCAGAGCCAAGTGCAGGCAATTACTTACACTTATGCAGACTTTTATAAAGAGATAACAGTTATCTCTATTGAAAAGGCACAAGCTGGGGTTGTTTGTTTTGGGGTTTTTTTTGTGTGTGGTTCTTTTTTTCTTTCTTCACTGGACTCGCATTACTAAAGTGGTTAAAAAACACAACAGGGTTTCTGAGCAGGGCACTGATTCACCCACCCCTCTGCAGAGCCCCACAAGGAGGAGAGCAGGCAGCCTCCTCGCACCGCCCAGGCCTGGAAAAACTCTGGTGTAAAGCAGCTCACCTAGCCTCCAAAAAACACGTTAACACGAGAGGTGGGTACCGAAATCCAGCTAAACTTGGAAGGCCCGGAGGTGCCCGGGCTGGGCAGGACGGGGCCGGGAGCGGTGGCTCCTGGCACCCCTGCCCGCCGCTGCGGCCGGGCCGGCTGCGAGAAAGGCGGCGAGGGACCTGGCAGCTCTGCCCGGGCAGCGCACGGCCCCCGGGGCAGCGGCACGTCCGGACACGAGAAGCTCCAGCCAGCTCCAAAACACTGGGATCCAGGTAAAACAAGTCGTATTGGGCCCTGTTGCCTCCACTAGCCTGGTCCCAGTAGCCGAGATAAAGGCAAGAGCAATCTACGCATTTTTAATGTAAATGAGATGCAGCCCTCAAGCGCTTAGCAAATTGCCAATGCATTGGGGATGCCCCTGCTCTTTTAGCTTTGTTTCCACATGTGCCGAAAGTTGATGAGTGCTGGTTGTGTTTTTCTTCCCACTTATTAAGGGACACAGCACACAGATAAAGCAGGTAACCCGATGTCTCAGTAGCACTTATAGACCAGATGGCCACTGTCAGCATCTTTAGTTATATCCAGTATATCTATCAGTGACATTTCCCTGGTACCTCTTCTAAAACTGATATTGGATAACTTGGAGCCAGCATCTTTGAGCAAATGAGAATATACTGCATTTATGGAGTCACCATCTCTGTATTCACTTTTTAAACAAAACTCTGACCCTGACACTTCGGTGGGAAGGGATTTCTGCATAGAAGTTCTACCTCTATTTATAAACCAGGGGCATTTTTACACACTGCAGAAGCATTACGTGTTAGCAAATGAAAGAGGGTTTCCATTGCCTTAGTAGGAACTAACACGTGTTTAAAGCAGATATTAAAAACATGATTCACTGTAATAAAGACGTCCCAAACAACTATTTAAAGTGATTCAAAATAGAACATTTGGTGGTGGGGACGTGACCATGCAGTGCACCTACCCCTCCCCATTCCCCTAAAAAGACACAAACATCATTAAAAATAATAAATAAATACCAATGGCAGATATTTATACTTTATCCAGAAGTACAGCAGAGTTCTTAACAAGCCTAGGTCTCGCTTTCAGTTTCACTCACCGCTGAACTACTCATCTTCAGGGACGGCATTAAAGAGGTGTGGAGGGTTACTTAGGAGTTACAGAAAGTACATTAGCATGTTAAAGATGGAAAAAACAATATCATAATCTATATAGGGAAATAATGGCTAAAACAGAAGATAAAAGTCTAACACACTGCTCAACAAATCTTTTCCTCCCTAAATGCATGACATACATAGTAACAGGAGCTCTTGAATACTTACTAAATTTATGCAGAGAAATAAATTTATATCTGTTGCATCACTTACAAAACCAGAGGAGAAAGGAGGAATTTTTTCATGGAAGACTCGGATCATATAGGCTCTGTTTGCCTCATTCACATCATCCCACTTTCACTTCACTTCAATGTGAAGAAAACAGCCTTAACAATATTCATCTCAAAAATCCAAAACATTGCAGAGACCACGCTGCAGCAACAGATGAATCTGCTTCACATGCATTGACGTACCTCCTCAAGGTCTGAAAGAAATTCCAGCTCCAGTCAACTCACAAGAGACATGTTGCCTGACTGTACCTTGATGGTATTGTTTATGAAGAAGATGATTTACACTCTCATAATGATTTAAGCAGCTACTTTGCATGCATTACAGAGAGAACCTGAAACATGTGACCTGCTTCACAGGGCAGGATTATACCTCTGTTCTTGTTGTGTCATGTGCAACCACATTATTTAGTAGTTAAAGCCCAAGCGAGCACTCTGGTATTCCATTGCCCTTGTCATGCATGCAGCGCGAGACTTTCGGCATGCCTATGAAACCAAAGCTTAGCCTCCCAGCTTCTAAAGATAGACAGTTAAATAAATTATATAATTGTCAAAGGGGCTCAGTCAAACCTACCACATGGTTCTGCCCACTCAGGATTATGACGTTTGCTGGCAGACTTTTTAGGACAGGAAATCTTTCATGGTGTTAATAAATTTGTAACAATGATCATATTCTTAGGGGCCACTCCAATACAAACTTTCATTAGCACTTACACTGCCTTTTGCACAGCACTGAGAATGTACGTGTGATCATCATCAGTTAGGAATAAACAGTAAGAACTTTAAATCCTTTGGTGGTGTTTTTAAAGCAAGTCAAAATTTTTTTCAGAAAAAGCGAAACTAACAGCCGAAGAACAGTTGGGCTCATAGCCTGTCAGTGCTCCTTCCTAAGTTTGAGTTGTTTTTTATTGATCCATATACTTCTTATGCACATCTTCATTACTGCTTTGATAATTATAAGATAATTAGATACAAGACAGAGCATGTATCATGCTGGGGAGTCATTTAGTGAGTGAACTGTTGTGCTGAAAAGTGGAATTCTTTGTCACTCACGGCGCAGTGATACCTCAGTAACAAACACAACAGGAACTATTCTGGGGATACTCAAATGGCATACTGGAGCCACAGAGGGAAGCTGCAAAACAGAAGGTTCAGAATTACATGGAAGTCCTTCCTACACAGGCCTTCACACTTCGCAAACACATAAAAAAGAGTACATTCTTACAGAGGTTTACCTCAACTTCAGAGCAAGCACAGCACTTGCCATATAATAAGTAGGAAAAAAGTCAGTGTCTGAAAAATTTCCATTTAAGAAGAGGAAAACTGGAGGGTGGAGGAGGAGGTATCTTAGCAGCACCAGGAATTAAGGCACCAAAGCTCTGTTCACTCTGTTCACAGCTTTGCCACTGGCCCACTCTAATACTGCAGTTTAATTTAGATTCCCTGTGCCTTGGCTCACCCGTCAATACAATGGGTATAATACTTCATCCTGTCCTTAAGAGGCAATTACTGCTTGTAAACTACTCTGGGAACCTTGATTAAAATGCATTGCAGCTTTGTGATAAGCATTCCCTCTGAAAGAGGGTGCCAGCTCCGTTTTGACGGTGGGAAGTGCTACCTGATGGCTGGAAAAGAAAACTAATGATTCTGAATAAGAACTATGTGCTTGACCTGCACACACCTGTAGGTAGATCCCTCCTAGAATATTTTATTTTTTCTTCTTTCAGTTACTATGTTTATATTGCAATGCGAGGAGCAGTGAGAATGGATAATTAAAAAGCTTTTGAAAAGCCCTGGTATTTTCAGCAGAGGATGACAGTGGGCTATCTTCAAGAACTCTGATGCAGAACTATGTGTAATTAAGACAAAAATAATTATTTGTAATGCTCCTCAAACACTGTTTTCATTAAAGAGGGGAGGGAAAAAAAAGAAATCACTTTAAATATGAATGCTTTATGAATAAAGAAATATTTTTTAAATTGATGAGCATTTATTTTCCCATACAGTCACATAAAGTCTGAGTAGTTCACGTAAAGCATAATTATTAACGTTTTAAACCACATTTTCCCCTTGAAAATAAATAAATAAATAAGCATGCCAAAATCTTTTTTGTTCATTAAGAGCCAGATCCAGCAGAAAACATCTGCAGACTTCTAGACCAAGCAAGCCCTGGAAGGCCATGGGTACTGACTGCACCTCGTGCCAACCCCTAAAATTTGGCTGGTTCAGAAAGATTTAAACAAAACAAAAAAAGCCCTGCAGCTTTACATGTCTGGGAATTGTGGAGCTGCATTAGGTTTATGAATAAAGAATAGGGGCGAGAAAAAAAACAGCTCCTTTTAAAAAGGAGATCCCTGTCTCCTGTCCTCCACCATTCCAGGTGCTAGACAGTGGCTCCCCTCCCTCTCCAGGGACACTCCGGAGCTGGCATCAGCAGCTGAGGCCTGAAACACGGGGTCCACCTGCACCCCCTGCTCCAGAAAGGGTGTATGGAGGGCCCCAAATCCGGTGTTTGCTCCTCCTTTGAACATTCAATAGGCGCCCAAGCGTCCAGCTCCCAGCCATGCTCCCGGACGCACAGTAGCTGCCACCGGCAAACCCGAAGGAGCGTCCCTGGGATGGGAGCCAGCCCAAGTCATCCAAAGGACACTGCAGGGCTACCGCAGAGGGGCAGGCACTGCTCAGAGTGAAGAGTCACCTCTGCAAAGGTGGCCCGGGGACACAGTGGTCTCCCTTGAGCCAGCAGCCTCTCTAGCCCCGTGGAAGGATTGAGCCCTACAAGCAGCCCGGGATTTCCACCATGGGCTTGAACGGGCTACAAGGTGCAACGCAGGGAATGAGCCTCTGTTACTGTGGGCACCCAGCAGCTTGTATGGCGATCCTGGGCTCCCCTGACTGTGTGTATGCAAACACTGAACACACCAGGCGAATGGGCAGCTTCGGTGTGGGTGCCTACTGGGCACAAAGAAAGCTTTAGGAAGAACATTTAGGACAAGGGCCCTGTTGCAGCAGTGGATGAAAATTAAAAGAACCCGCTGCTCATGTAAGTTGCCACATTTTTAGACTTTTTGTAGACATAATGGCTTTTTCTGAGTAGCTCTTCACTGCATGGCCCTGTGGGAAAGCCAAGAAACCTCCCGCAGATTTGTCACACCTTGTCTTCTGCCCCACTCAGAGAACCAGCCTGCATTTCAGACGGAGACCCAGCTCACCTTGTGCAGCTAGCCCTGCACAGGGAATAGGACTGGGTGGGTATTCCAAGACCAAGCCACAAACAGTACACCCGTGTGTTCCGCATAAAGCCATCCCAACATTTTGGTTATGCAGTGTTCATTTTATAGACACTTCCTCGAGAGGAACAGCAGCTGCAGTATGCTGCCTTGGTTAGCAAGATGTGATACAAGCAGAGATATGTACTTAGGAGAGCACAGAGGGACTCTGTGTGATGACCATGGAACTGCAGACATTTGCAGGTGTGTATTTACAATACTATTTATGTAGTGCCGAAAGGGTACTGCATTAATATACAGTGTGCATGATTCACTGTCATTAGTCCTGCCTTCAAATAATGTGGACCCTAAGATAAATAATATCGCCAGAGCCTCACCCATACATTAAAAAGGCAAACTGAGAAGCTAAGAAACTTGTATTTAAAATGCAGAATGAGCTGTATATCTTAAATAAATACCATTAAAATAATCATGTATTTTACGAACGCTAGATACAAATAATCATCATATTTATCATTACAGCTTTGTATACCTGTTGGATTACTGCTTTCAAAGCCTTAAAAAATGTACCAGTGTTTCTGAATTAAAAAGCACTTTCTTTATGCTAAATCTGTGAAGGTGCTCTTGTGGGAAACACTGCATTCTACATTAATTTTTTATTTTAAAAAAGGCTTACACAGCCTCAGAAAAAAAACAACCAAGTGACAAAAATCCCAACTTAGTCCATTCATCCTTTGATTCTATCTTTGACATAATAAAATTCTATTAAAATGTTGCCAGAAATAAAGTTAATCTTCCGGAGGACTTTTTCATCTTTCTTTAAAACCAGGGAGTGACTAGCCTGCAGTTCTATCAACCCTGATGCACAGCTTGTTATAAAGATCAAATCCTTGTCATTTTTTCCCATGTATAATATTTAAGGAGGGAAAAAAAAATAACAGTCCCTTGAAATCCTACATTCTGGCTAAGAAACACCTCAGTAAGACACCAAGATAACACCTCACAAATCAAAACATCTGTATGCTCGTAATTAAGGAGTCAGCATTTTCTATACAATTTTTAGAAGTATTTTTAAACGCCTTTGCCCATTCTATAGCATGGGCACTGAATGCCATAAGTAATTGGATCAGTAAGTAAATAATTCTGCCAGAATTATGATTCCTGAGACAACTCAAGGAAGTAAAAGCTGAAGAGCCTACTCCTAGTAGCTAATGGGATAACCCGATTCTGGAGTCAGAAAGAGCAAAATATCTCCCTTTCTTTAAAAAGGTGGGGAGGAAGCTTTAAAAGGTACACAATTCGTTAGCTTTGCAGTGATTAATTCAACAACTGCAAAGCCAAAAACAACTTTAGGCACTTAACCATGAAACTGTCAGTTCTCTTTGCTTGATGATAAAGCATCCAAAAAGTAAACACTAACTTCTTGTTTTTTCTTAAATGCGTATTCCATCATAAAAAGATGATAACCAAAGAATTACCAGGCAAGCTCAGCAGGGGCTTTTTATATCTTATTTCCTCTAACACAGAGGTGAGATGTGCCTGGACTCCACTGCTTTTCTTCACTGCCAAATCTAGTAAGATGGTTCAGACTGTTCCCTAAAACTTGACTGAAGGGATTGAAAATCAGATTGAAAATCTTTTGCCCATGAAGCGAAGAGCTCATTACAGTAACGGGAGCTTTGAGCATGAGGGGACCCCTATACTAACCACATACTCTCCATATCAAGGCAAAAGCAGACAGCAGCTCGCTCACACCAACTCTCCGATCAAAGCAAATGGAAGCTGTGCCCAAGTAAGGAATGCAGGAGCATGTACTTGATCATCTCTTTTAAGTAAACTCCAAAAAAGAGTAACTCTCGAACAAACTGAAAAAGAGCAGCAAGATGAAGAGCATATTAAAGAACAAATCAACGTATTTCTCTGACCTGCAAATACTGAATTCAAGCACATTCTTCTTTCAAACAAGATGATGCGTCTATGCCTTTGGATGTCTGCTCATAATAAAATGTGTCACTTAAAGTGGCTGGGGAGGGTACTGGGCAACCAAAAATGGCTTTTGCTAGAAGTATGTCACAAGCACATCTTTTAGTCACCTCTGAATTGCACACAACTTCGCTTCATTCCTTTGCACTGGCTGCATGCGGGTTGCTTCACAGAAACACAACTGCAGTAATCTGTTTGACAGTAAACAGTAATCACTAAATACTATTTACTGAACAGGTAAGTGCTCCTGCTGTTTCCTCAGTTTACCTATCCCTCATCTCTGTCTTCTTCTTTCTATCCCCTCGCTCTCAGAAATTTTAAGGGGGGGAATAAATAAATGTAGGTAGTGAAACAGTGAAATTCTGTAGCTGGCAAGGTTTTCCTCTCTGAATGGACAAATTCCACGCAGGTCCTGACTCTGAAGGATTAGATTCTAACTAGGGAAAACACAGGAAAATGGCAATAAATATTGCATGGTAATCCATGGGAACTTTGGTCCCAATGTGATTTTTCTACAGTATCCTACAATAAAAGGCATTACAACATCCATAATCTCAGCTCATATATCAGAATGCTCTCTCCACTCTCCTTGCCCTTCCTTCTTTCATGTAGTGCATTTTCTAAGAAAATGTACTTCTTCTGCAAAAGTAAAGTCAACGCAGTCCCATTCCTGCCTGAAAGCAGCACAGTAGCTCAGTGAAAACTACCACGGACTGTATTGCACTGCACAGAGCCACAGCTGAGGAATGCAGGGTTTATGGCAGCATTACTCTGGTAAAGTCTTGTCTGAAATTCCTTCTGACAAGACAAAGGAAGTTTGCTGGAGATAAAAAATAAATAGTGTTCATATGCAATAAGAGCACTTCATGTCACAGTGGATTTTACAATATCCTAGTTCTCTTTCTGTTCAAGCATGTGTCTTTTGGGTAATAAATTCTGAAAACCCAAAAAGGTAAAGCTTGCTTAACCATGAGTCTCCTTTCACCCAGTAAAATAAATTCCACAGCTGCTTTTTCTTTCTCCTGTGACCATGTTTTAAGCTCCTTCCCATTGACAACTAGACACTGTCACACTTCACTATTGAAATCAAAATCTAAAAAAATGCCAGCTTTTTTGATTCTTAATGTTGACCCACTGAGATAAAATGTTTTGCACTAGAAAGTACAGCAGAGCTGCCAGGTCATCTTTGTTAGTAAAGATTTTCGTATGTGCAAAGAAAACTTGAGAAACGCTGAAGGAAAAAAAAACCACAAAAGCAAGAGAAAACCATTTTAAATGTTCCTTAGATAATGCAGTACCACAGCAAATCTCTAAGGAAAGTTAAGCTGAGACTGCCATGAACATCAAATAAATTTGCACCACTGGGATATTTAAGGTCCAATAAATCTTACTTCCCAAAGGTTTTAAAACTCCAGAAAACAGTTTTTCAGCTCTAAACTCCGTATGTTGTAACAAAACTGTCTACCTAAAAGCCATCGACTCAGACCTGTGAGAAGTATTTTCAGAATAATGTTTGCTAAACTACAAAATTACTAAAACCTTCATTAAGAAAAAAAAACAACCATAAACAAGCATATATACATACATAAAAACCAACTGTATGACTTACTGTCTTTTCTGTTTGCACGTTAACACTCAAGAAAGTTGGTTAAAAACGCCCCTATCTCCAATTCAAAGCCTTATTAATGTATTTGAACTATCTCATGTCACAGTCAACAACATGAAACCAACAACAAATTGAAAAAAAAATACAAAGCAATAAAATCTATCGCATTTCAGACATCATATGCTGAGCAACAGCAGAAGAGCCAAGGTTTAACAACCTAAGAAATCACACCATTACGTGATTTATCTGACAATGTTCAATATACTAACAATTGCTGAAAAAAAAAATCTGATGGTAAAGCACTGTATTTATTATGTTGAAACTTTCTGCAGTGTGGTTATATCAAAAGCACATTCTATCGACTATGAAAGTCATTGCTTCCCCTGGCCTATCAAAAATACCTTGATGACTATGGCATCGCATACAGCTTCTTGAGGGCACTGCTTACAGGAATAGATTCGTGACAATGGAGCTTCAGTAACTCCACTGCTGCTTCTATGAGCCTTTCAGAGTACTTGGTGGAGAACAAGAAGAAAGTGTGGCCATGAAGCCAGAAAGTAGCAGCAGGACTTAGAAGCAGGTGCACTACCTAAACCTATTTTTTATTTTCTTTCTCCTTTGTGAACTGATTTCAAACTAAAGGAATTCCTTTTAAAGGTGACAGACTAAACTGTGATCCCACTGCAGGGCAGCTTCGCCCAGTGATACAGTGCTTGACCATCCTGAGCAAGGAAGCAAAAATGCAAGATGGAGCCTTATAAAATGTTATTGTGCCATGAGTCCAGGGACACTGCTTTGAAGTATCAAACTGTAAGAGTGTAGCATGGATTCCCAAAAACCAGGGCTCCCTCTCAGTAAGCTGCAAGGTAACTAGCAAGTTTCCCAATGAGAATCACAATTACTCTAAATGAAGTTAGAAGTTTTGTCCCTTTCAAGTAGATGGGGAGATCAGGGCCATAATTAAGAGGTGTTTAATCAATTTTTGGTCAAATCTAAGCTTCTGCCAGGTTGCCAGGCAAAGTAAGTTAGACTCACTTTCACAAAAATAATTCGCCTACAAATCAAACCATCCCTAACATTAAAAAAAAAAAAAACAACCAAAAACAGAGCAAGTTATGCTGATCTTGTTTTTCTCACTAGCAAACTTCATGTCGTAAACAACTGAAGGGCAGTGATGCAAAGTGGATTCTTGCCTAGATTTGTAAACTTTTCCAGGAGTTGTAATATCCTGCGTTTGATGACATCATGAAACTAACCACAAGTAAAAGTTGGGTTTCAATTTGTTCTACTTTTCCCTCATTAGTCTCTGTGTCAGAAATAGAATAAGAACCCTCATTAAGTCACATTAAATTCTTTAAACTCATTAAGGGCTCAGTGAAAGAACAATACAAACACTGGTGTTTTTGTAAAAAAATTATGCAACACAGATGGACTTCCATTTCCACGTATTTTTAGAATATATGCATGTTCATATAGCAACCAATGAGACCAATATGCAAGAGGGAGAACTGGAGAAGCAGAGTAACAGAGACAACAAGGCAGAGCATACCTTACATATGACAGAATGATACAGATAAAAGTGGATTATGCATGATCACTTCTGACCTGAGATAGATGAAATGCTTAATGCTTTGTATACTGAACTGTGGCAGAGCTGAAGTCAGAGACATACCCCACATTTCTTTCTACTAATGATTCCTCAGGACTTTTTCCAGGGAGAAGACAAACTTGAGGGCCATGCAGACAGGGACAATCAAGTGGCAATTAAACGTTTTGTCCACTGACTACGTTGAGTGCTGCTGCTATAGCCTAATGTACTGTCTGATTGTAGTTGAAGATACATCTATTCATGCATATGGACTTACATGTAAGATCAGGTGTGTGCAGAATTTCAAGTGTCTTGGAGAGTATCTCATGGTATGCAAAGGGTGGGTATTTGTTAGAAGATTTATTGTAGCTGAATGACTCAGATATATGTTGTTGATAACTTACGATCTTACCCCCCATAAGACTGGAAATATAAACTCAATGCCACAAAATAATTTACGTTCCTACAGTATGCTCAAACAACTATTACAGTATTAATAAACTTTTTTTGTTGTTTTTTTATAATAAATGTCAGTCAACGTGGAAATAAGAGCAGTTTAGTTCTAAGGAAAAAATCCAGATCTGAAAAACATGGAAGGAAACTAACTAGATGGCATAAATGTCAGATGGCTGTAGCAGGTCAGAGAAAGAAAACAGTATATATGGTAGATGAAGAGACCCAAGTTACTGTTTCTTTCCTTCCTACCACCGTGACAGCTGAAATGAGCTGTGGGATTTTTACTGACAGCCCCCAGACCTAAGAATCCAGAGCTGGGTGCCAGGGCAGCATAGACAGCCTCCACTCGGGAGCTCTCCTGAGCTCTCCTCTCCTCTCATTTCTTTAGCAGAGTCAGATACTGTTTACCTGCAAGGCACATGGTAAGGCTAATCTATTTTCACAAGTTTTTGCCTCAGGTATTTGGGGCAAGGTTTACTTTATTAATTGTGTGTGTGTGTCCATATCTATGCATGCAGGAGGAGAAAGCTCAGCAACAATCAGCATGTACTGCTCTGTAACTGCAGCTGGAGAATGTCTGATGAGCATATTTAATACACCTAAAAATGAGAACATTAAATACAAAAGCAAACTATGTTCAGATTAGGAAGCTGAAAATGGACTTAGCTTTTTTCATTAACTGAATTCATGAAGCAACATATCTTCACAGTAAGTTTTGGATGATGGTCCACATAACTGGCAGTATTTGGTTGAAGAGCGGCGTGTGAGAAAGTGAAAAAGGAAACATACTTCGGAAACACTGAAAACCTTCTACGCCCAAAGAAAATTGCTTTATCCTAACTCATTTAACTTCCACTAAACATTAAGTCACATCTGCACATAGGAATTTTAGGTGACAATTAACTTCAGTATCTACTTCAAGCTTTTTTTAAATCACTTGAGAATATGGTTTTTGATAGTACCAGTACAATACCAGTACAGTCAGTGAGATGTCCAAAAGCAGTCTGCAAAGTACCTGTTTAGGCAGAGTATGTGATCATCTCGGGTTTTTTTAATTAACTACTAGTAAAATTCCCCCTTGCTTTTTTTGTGAACCACCAAGCTGTATGTTTAAATTTTTAAGTTTGGGTATGTATTTCAGACTTACAGACTTTGCAAAGTAGGTCAGGAATACCCAAAGGATACACATTTGAAGGCTACAGATAGCAGAACACACCATTTACGGCTTTGTATATACACATACATACACATTCTATATAGTATAGATAGATAGATTCAATGATTTAAACACATTACATCTATATTGTATGTTTCAAGAACATTCAGATATTTACACTGTTAGATCACCACTCATTTTTAGACCTCCACTAGTGCCAGCTGCCAAAAGAAAGTACACAAATCAAAATATGTTACCTTTGTTCAAACAATACTGCTGTTCATTATATAATAGAAACTGTCATGCTTAATCTTCCAGGAACCAAGAACTGGTACATTCTTGGATCAGAGGTGGTTTGAAATGGTTTGAGGCAAAACTGAAGTATATTGTTTAAGTAAATCTTACTGAGAAACATAAATGCATTGATGATTTTTAACATCATTATTTTGCAGACTTTGTTGGTGTTTTATTCAGATAGATTAATAAACTGAAAATGCTGGCATGTTTTCAAAATGCCAAGAGATGAACACATTAGTGAGCTGTATAAAACATTTTTTCAATATCAAATTATACATTCCTTCATTCATTTTGAGCCTCACTGAATGTAATGGGGGGATCCAAAAAGGATGCTTTAGAACAGATGTCATCAAGCAAAGTGTACCTACAGAAGTTATATGTGGACTTTGGAATACCCAAAAACTAAATTTTTACTTAGGAGTTCTCAGTATTATCCAATTATCCCTATGGTTATTGAAGACTCTAAGCTATAGGCTGTGATGTTTATTTTCCATTAGAGATTAAAAAATTGCCAGAAGCAGCATCCAAAAATATGTCTACAGCATGATACAGAGAAATATAGATAAATGGCAGAAATGTTTTAAATTTTTCAGAATTTGAGATTTTAACTTATATTTCAATCAGAGACAATGCTAAATAAAACTAAGTACTCTTCACTTACTGAGGAAAATCTGTTTTTACAGCATTATGACTCCAGGACTTCTTCAGATTCTACAAAGTGTACAAAAGAAGTATTCTACAATTTCATTTTTAACAACATGGATTATACAATATGAATCGAGTAGACACAATTTTAACAGACAGACACAGACACACAACTCTGCAGAGGCCAATACTGCAGTCTTCACCGAATTCAAAAGTCCCCCTGACGTCAAAGAGTATTTTTCAAGAATGGGAATTGCAGGATCAGGCCCAAAAAGTGCTTCTGAAGATGAGATGTTACTTCAACAGATTGAATGTTAGATTAAATATATAAAGATTGAGGCAAGACAAGTCTGGGGTTTAAACCCTAGGGAGGACTGACATTTAAAGTGTTGCCACTGAATTATAGCTCTCCACATTGGGTGGGGTAACCTCCTACTGGGTGGAGTGTCTCCCCTAAAGGAAGGGAAAACTGGCACAAGCCAACTTGGTCTTTGAACAATTTCCCTACTTGCCAACTTATGAAGTCGTCCTGACGTCAACTTCATCAAGAAATTCTATTGCCCAACTCCATATTTTACCATAGAAAGCTTGCTTGTGTTCAAAACCCCAGCAGACATAGAAGAGAAATTAAGGAAATAAGCCTGACAACTCTCAACAAAATACAGAAATTAGGAAAGGAAAGAGAGTAGACTGGATTTTCTTAAGTACAGTTAATTAGGAAAAAAAATCCTTTTGTTGGGTTTTCTTGCTTCTAATATCAGCTTAATACGAGTAGATACAGATTGCTAGAGACTATTACTACACACTTTAAAATCTGTTTTAGGTTTAAAATACGGGGCACAGAACACTCAGAAAGTGGCCACTCTGAAAGACACGATCTCTCCAGTCCTCCGCAATGGGCAGCGAACATCAGCCCAGACAGCACTGCAAACAGGTGTACAACGCTCTCACACCATGGAAATCCTATTCACTGAACTGCCACCAAAAGCATGTTTAACATATCCCTCTCTGACTCAAATTCTTTCTGCAAAAGGCAGCTTTGGGTACTGGGAAAGAGAGAAGGGGTGTGTGGAGGACCAAACCAAAAAAAAAAAGAAAAATGATAAAGCATCTCAAAATACCCATGGGGAAAAAAAAAAATTAAAAAAAATCAGAAAACAGTTTTAAGTTACCGTAACCTGAAATGCACCAGCCATCACAAAGAGCAATTGGAGAAATCCAGCAGAGCTCAGCAGGAAAGATTTTTAATAACAGATTGAAAAACAAGAATAAAAATAACTGCATCAACAGGGCCTTTCTTCCTCAGGCCACAAGCCCGTTTTTACTTGAAATTTTAAAAAATGGCAGTTTGGCCACTAAAACCAATCCAGAATATTATTAAAAGTTAAAAGCTACCAATTACTTCTGTCTGTTCTTTTAAAGCAAAGTTTGGCATTACGTCAGTTGGTTTAAAGAAAACAAGAAAGAGAGAGAGAAAGAAGGAGAGAAAGTTTCCTGCTTGTATAAATTAAACCACCAGGGAAGGTGTCTAGCCACTTGTAAAGCATTTATTACACGTTTTTAAAGGGCTAGTAACATTTTTTAAATTAAATATTTTAAAATAAATTTAAGCTGAAAACAAAGTCAATCTGAGCCTGGAAAGAAAGCAGACTTCTGAGAAATCAGACATGCATGAACTGCAGCTAAGACGGTAAAAACTACTTGGGAGTAAACCTTGCAATTCAAAATAATTCTATTTTCAAGACCAAAATAATCCTATTTTAGCTGCTGTACTCGCACGTATCCCCTGTGAGCACAGAAAAGTTCCACCAAACTTTACAGGATGGAAGCAACTCGATTTTGTAGGAACGTCCTACGGAAGTGCCACCCATGGTAGCTATGCAATTTAATGAAGAATTTTCTCTCCATAGCTATTTCTGAATCCACATACAGAGATCCACAGCAGAAGGAAGATTCCTTAGTTAATGCGGCAGGACTGTAATAAAAATCACTGATTGAAAGATTATCAATTTCTATTAAATTTTAGATGTATTTTCCACCGGTGGTGGTATTCTTAAAATTGAAAGAACCACTTTAAAGGTAGCAGAAAATAAGAAACTGATAGCACAGAAGATGAATAAAACATAGACACCTATTAAATAATGTTTCTTACATGCCGCTATGCCAGGTCACCTAAATCACAGTCTTCTAAACCCCGTGACGCCAAATCAAGAGACTTCTCTGACTCCGGACGACACATCAAGTGGAATGGTGTTCAGTTGTGCAACGCTTTTGGGCTGTGACAAAACGTCCACTGGGGACTTAAATCGAGACCATGGCAGTTACTCTCCCTTGCTCCGTATTTCATATGAGCCTTGGTCTGCATGACAAGAAGCCAGAATAATATGCCACCACTTCTCTCCCCACCGTGCTCCTCTGCCCCAGCAGAGTTGTTATGTTCTGGGCACGTATACAACTGGCTAAGGAAGTGTTCTGGAAGGCCCTTTATTGATTAGGTGCAAAACAACATCAAGAAGCAAATAATAAGCATAATCTAAAAAATGTAGTTGTGTGTCTTGCCCTTGTAAACATTTACTATTTAACGGTGCAATTTTACTTTAATCCTTCACATCATCTGATATAACTCATGATGTATTTTTCTTTTAATTAGCAAACACACCATCCAAAAAAAGCAAAGCCTGGAAAGTTTCTACGTACCATAAAAACTGAAGCGAAAATAGTCTTAAAGTAATCACATACTTTCTCTTTGGAAGCAGGGTTATCTTTTTAAAGTCAGAAGAGAACTTCATGACACAGTGTAGGAAAAAGGACTCCATAATTCATGACAGTACTAAGAAAAAAAGTTATTCTCCTCCACGAGGACTGGAAAGGGCACTTTTATTTATCTTCTGGACACACAAAAATAGTAGAATCTATACTAGATATGCTATAATTAATGTATCCAAAGGTCAACAGACAATCATATTTACACAATAGATGAGTGCAGACTACGCTGGTTATAGTATTAATCACCAGTATTTTAAAACAGCATTGTAATCTTACTAGGTGACAACTTCTGAAAGTTTCAGAAACAAAAAATAAACCTTTTTTTTTTTAAGTCATAGCTGCCTGCTATTCTTTTAAACCTGGGACAAAAGTGCCCAAGTTTACAGTCTCCCTGGACTGCTAAAACCAGACCAGACTACCTCACTAGTTGTGTTGAGGAAACTAAATTAAGCAAGGGCAAACACCAACTGGAAAATTGTCACTTTACTGAATGAATGGCTTCATTTTACACACCAGTTAGAATATCTTAATCAGAACGTATTTCTGTTCGAGGCCAATACTTTTATTACCAGGTAGCAGTTTGTTTTAACTGAAACTGTACTAAAAATGTAATTGATTTCCACTTTACTTTCACCTAACAAAAAGGGTTGTCATATTCCCAGTCTGTCATGTTCAAAAATATTTACCCATGAACTTCCTCACAATGTTATAGTTGGTGTTACCCACAAACCTTTATTAAAGTAATACTGCCAGTGTGGCTGCAGTTAAGATCTGAGAATGTTTCTATTAAAATTATTATATTAAAATATTGTCAAGACTTTGTAAGAGGCATAAATATTCATACACATACCCCCCCCCCCCCAACTTGGAAGGTAAGTTCCACATAAAAAGAAAAATTTAAATACATACCCAAAGTTGACTGTTGCAATTAAAATTTTGGGTTTTTCCTAAACATCTTTGCTAATTTTTTAACTCCTTCACACTGTAATGTAAAACAGTTTTGTTTCAAAGCAACTACCTGATAAAGTGCTAAAAGAGGTAATTCGCATGAACAGAAAGTAATTAGTCATTGTTTGCACAATGCTTTGAAAATATAAAGCCCTATGTGTCAACTAGCATTAAAATATAATATGATTGAAATAAAGAGATTTAACAAGCAACCATTGCTTCTCACAGACAGTCGAGTCCACGGACGGGAATTAGTGCTACGTTGTTATTAATGCACAATCATGTTATGTGAATAATAATATTCTTCACATGCAGCCAGAGCATGCATGGTATAGTGTGTACTAGGAAAGTTTACTACGAACGACAGACAACATATGATAGAACAGTAATCCTGGTAGGGATTCATAAAGCAATACTGAATTGACTCGACCACTGATAAAAACATAAGACAACTCACAAAGCTACCATATAAATTATGCTAAAAATGTTTTAAAAATATAAGAGGATAACTTGGCTGCATAGTGAGTGTTTGATGCCCAAAGAAGCTTCAGATCTCTGAAGCTGTCATTTACATTTTTCTCCTTTATTAACATTACTATGAAATAAAAAAAATAAAGCCCTACTACCACAGGCAAAGAGTGCCCAGTGTTATTTACAGTCTGTTTTAGAGGATCACAGGCAAAACATGTAAACTTAAAAGCTGATGCAACTTTGCCCTTTACTTACTTTGTTGTGACTAGGTATATGCAAAGTTTCAGAGAAAAGTTATTATGTTAACAAAAGTTATTATGTTAACAACAACAAAAAAAAGCGATAATCAAAATGGGGTGGATTACAAACTGACTACTCATATCTAATCTCTCTTGGTTTCAAAAAGATGAAGTAGACTTCTGTGGTGACAGTCTCTTAACTTGTATGTAGGCACTGATGCATTACTGAACTCCAGTGTTGTTGGTTCTATGTGGCAAACATCAAGCAGGTAGACAAGAGGTAAATTCCACTTGCTTGGTTTGACCATGTTATTAACAAACGTTAATTTAGTGGTTAAGAAACAAAGAAAAAAAATCTTTCAAAGTGTTGATATCATTTCCAGACTATCTTGTCAGCATCACAATTTACAGGAAATAGTTGATGTTCTCAAACAAACCCTGTATTTACTCATAGACGCAGAGTACTTAAGGAAAAAAAAATCCTCACTCTTTTGGAGTGCTTTTTTTTAAATGACGTTCTGGTGGAATATCTGAGAGAGCTGTCTCACACATTGCGAACATGAGGCAAATGCAAACTGCAGTTCAGAAGACTACTGTAACTTTTATTCTCATTTCGTCCACGTCAGGAACTGGCTCTTACCACTACTTTCCTTTGCTGCCCCTTGCATTTTTAACTCTGGCAGTCTTCTCTGTAAATGTTCAACTTTTCCTAAAACCAACAGGAAAGTAACATGATGCCACCAGCATCCATAGGACTCAGTTGCACGGCTGAAGAAGAGTGCCTGAATGGCAGAAAAGTTTTGATGGTTCCTTGACTTATTGAACAAGACTGAATAAAACCTGAAGCGTATTAAAATATTGTTTCAATCAACATTCAAAATGTGTTGCGTGCAGTAAAAGCAGTGAAGGCAGAATGGTCTGCATAATAGCTTCTACTCTCCTTACTAGAAAATATTTTCCCCTAGTAGGGAATTTGTCATCTTGGTTCCCCAAGTGTGCTGAGGTGCCCACTTCCACCTCCAGCCTTGCCAGGCAAGGTACTCGCCCTGACGGAAGAAGAAGTGATGGAGGGGAGTCGTCTCTCCACTTTATCACTTATCCCCACAGCACAGTCAGTGCCCTTGAGAAGTTTGCCATTCGCGGACAGAAAACACAACCGATTGTGAAAAAAAAAATACAATATGAAGGAGACTAGCGGGCCCCACTAGAAACCGCATAGGAGTGCTGGGATGTCTGAGCGCCTTGATTTGCAGCAGGGAGGCAGATAAACAAAACCCCCGAAATGTCAAGCTCCCTTGGGGAGCTGCTCGCGTCCCAGGGCAGCACTCCGGGCCCGACCCTGCCCGGCCCCGGCCCCGCAACCGCTCACCCCCAGCCCGGGCCACCCTCGATGCCTTGGGCGCGGAGCGCCCATCGCCGCGCAGTGCCCCGCACAGCCTCTTCGTCCCCGGCCTCGCCTCCACTCACTCCTCTCTTCCCAAGAACAAACACACGGATGGCTGAAGCGGGGCGCAGATCCCGCCGGCAGCCCCCAAGGACGAGGGAAGGGGGGGGGGAAAAAAGTGAGACGCTCTACAAAGTTGTGTCAGGCAGGGGAGAGCCGAGCGTGAGGACGCAGCGCTGAGAACAGAGCTTCTCCTTTAAGAGGAAAAAGTTCTACGTCTCTCTGCGCTTTGATTTAAAAAAAAAAAAAAAACAAAAAAAAAAAAAA
>JANHGL010018608.1:0-27792 GCA_024611195.1 Ceyx melanurus
TGTCCGCCCCGGAGCCCTGCGCACCGCCGAGCTCTGTGGAGCCATTGTCCGGCCGAGGTCCTACGTGGCCCCATCCCATGAAGGCGACCATTATCCTCCGAGCTGGCTGCGGAACAATGGGGCCGGAGGGTGTTTTCTATTATTGTTCTTTTGTTCGCGGGTTTGAAAAGCGGCCTCAGTTACTGCAACCCCCCGATCCCCAGCAGCTGCCTTCGGCAAAATAGCTGCACCACAGCAGGGGCAACCTGGCCCAGCCCGGACCATCCCTTCTCGGACCAAACCCAGCACTTACCCCGCACCGTGCCAGCAGCACCTGCTCTCCTCTCTCTGCCATCTGCTGCTGCTTGTGCGAGGACCCGAGTCAGCCCTGAATCCATAGGGAAGGCACCACGGGGGTCCCGGGTGGTCCTTGTGCCTCTCGGATGCCCATTCACTGCTGTGGCAGGGACCCCACACCAGTTTCAGGCGTGGGCTCCTCGTCCCAGTGCGTGGCACAGCAGCAGGGACCCCAGTGCCAACCCGGCATGTCCACCAGCACGGCTCTGGTTCTGCTCCGAGGGTGCTTTGGGACCAAACCCCATCTCCATGCCCTGGAATAAGGGAGAGAAATTTAATCAACTCAAAGGAGTTGATTAAACAGGTAACAGGAAAAAAAATATTTTTTTTTCTGCCACATATTTTTCTATGTAAAACCCCTCGATTTTTGCAGCAAAGGCAAAACTTTCTCTTTGGCATCACTCCCGTGGCCACAGCGTTTTGCTCCAGGGCCGGTCACGGGCCGGTCTGGGTGGGAACGGTGAAGAGTTCACACATTGACCCAAAAACCAGTGGCTGCCCCCTTGAGAACTCACCCAGTTGGAGAAATTCCTTGTTTCCTCCCAGTCCTGTGTTTTCCCAGACCCTGCTGGGAATTCATCTGAGCTTACAGGTCCTGGGGCTGCTGGAGGAGGGAGGAAGGATCCAGCCCAGCTCCCAGCAGAGCTTTTCCCACTCAGGGCTGCCAGGCTGGAGCAGCATTTCCCCAGGGGCCCGAGGGCTGGTTTCACTTTCGTGTTCAGCTCTGCAGCTGCCCGAGGTGGTTCCCGGAAGCCGTTTCAGTTGCTCCTCACCACAGGAGGAGCCCAAATTCCACCTCCCCAGGCACTCCGGGTGCCAACATTCAGCACAGCGTGAAGAAAGAGCAGTTTTCACACGAGGAGCCGCATCCTTGCAGCCTCCCCTCAGCAACAGCCTTTCCTCAGGGGATGGGGGAATCCCAGAGCAGACTCAAATCCCTCTGCAGCCTTTTTTTTTCATCTGAAAATTTTTTTTTCATCTTTTTTTTTCATCTGAAGCAATGAGATTGTGAGAGTGCAGCAGCTGCCACAGCCTGCTGGCAGTTTCGTTTCCCTTCTCAGCTGGCAGCCACCAGTCTCTATTTTAAAGCACTCAGAAACAAATTCGACACCCAAAGGGCTCTGCTCGTGGTGCCTCTGAAGGTGCTGCCACGTGACAGGTGAAACTTCCCCTTCCTGGTCAGGAAAGACCGAGGCTGGTGAGGCCGGAGTGGGGAGCAGAGCTGCTGCACCAGCTCCTCAGGTCAGATGGCTGGTGGTGGTGGTGGGACAGGGCACAGGTCCCTGCTGGGGGACCCACCAGGCAGCTGGGAGGAGGTTGAATCTGAGCTGGGCAGCTGAGGGGAGGGGACAGGGGGGTAGAGGGTCCAGTGAAGGGTCTCGATGGCGTGGGCTCCCAGGGGCTGCTCCTGCAAAATGTTTTCTTCTGGCATTTCAGAACAGAGGCTTCTCCAAGAAGAGTCACACGTTCCTGCCTAAAATATTTAGAAAAATGTCTACTCAATCAGCGAAGGAAAGACCCGAAAGTTTGCAGTTCCCCTTCCTCGACGATGAAGACACCATCTCCACTATCAAAGAATCTAAAACCTTCTTTATTTTAAGAGGCCTGCCTGGCAGTGGCAAGTCCACCCTTGCCCAGGCCATTCAAGATCGGTATAAAGATGCCTGCAAGGTCGTCTCTGTCGACAACTACAAAATCACACCTTTAATAAGAAGCACCATCCCTGAAGAGTATTCCAAGGTGGACGAGGATCTAGTTGACTATTGCAAACGAGACGTCAGCGTCATCGTTTTGGATGACACTCACCACGAGAGGGAACGGCTGGACCAGCTCTTTGACATTGCTGACAAATACCGGTACAAAGTCATCTTCGCCGAGCCCAAAACCCAGTGGAGGATGGATTGTCCCCAGCTGAAGGAAAAGAACCAGTGGAAACTGTCAGTGGAAGAGCTGAAGAAGATGAAGCCCAGCTTGGAGAAGGAATTCCTGCCCATGTATTTTGGGTGGTTTTTGAGCAAGAGAAGTTCAGAGATCCTGAGGAAGGCTGGCCAGGCCTTCTTAGATGAGCTGGGAAGTCTCAAAGCCTTCAAAAAGGAGAGTAAATACTGTATGTATAGAAGGGTCCTCCCAGGCTCTTGCTCTCTTGATGAGTTCTTAGCACTTGCCAGTCAGGACATGTTTGCTCTCCCTCTCAAGGGAATTTCTAGCTGGAGTTAGCAGCAAGGAAAACTGTTAAAAGCTACTAATCCCTTGCCCATAGTTGACAAAATTGCTGCTGTAAGTGAAAATAAGCAAAAGAGTTTTCCCTGAGGGGTTGGTGGAGCTGAGCCCTGGCAGGGAGCTGGTCTGGGGTGGCACAACGGGTGCCAGGCGTCCCCTGATTGCTGTTGGTGAGTCAGAGAGGAAAGGGGAACACTGAACAGCCTCAGCCCATAAGGGATTCAGACACCAGGGTTCAGATGAGCCACCATCATGGGCAGAAGCTCCCGTTTAAGTCCCCTCTGGAAGGAGGAGTTTGATTTACCCATCTAGCCCTCAGCAGCAGGAGAGGTGAAACAGGAAGGACAGGCTGGTGAAAAAAGCTGGGATGGGACCTGGGCTCACAGGGTGACATCAAGGGGTCAGTTTTTGATAGTAACACTGCTCACCTGTATTTGCAGTTGCTTCTGCTATTGATGATCCCAAAATAAAAATCGATCTCACCAGCTACTTCGTGAAGAGGCCGCCCGGGGTCCTGCACTGCACCACCAAATACACCGACTTTGGAAAAGCAGCTGGAGCTGAGGAATACGCCCAGCAAGAGGTGAGCCTGGGGATCCGTGAGCCTCTGGGGTGGGCTGGGGATGAGGCTTTGCTTGGAGCCGAGTGGCAGGGACAGGAAAAACACCCCTGTGGCCCAGCCGTGGGAAGGTCACAACCGTGCGAGCGATGGTGACTTTCCTGTTAGTTTCCAACCAAAAATGCTCCTGCCTTGCCTCTCCCTGACTCCTGGCATCATCTCCCATAGCTTGATTGGGATGATGCCGAATTAGGCTGTTTACACTTGCAGCTAAACCCTCTCAAAACAGTTAAGCCCCAAGTTAAATATTGGGATTTGTGAAGGAAAATAAAAGATGTAGCCAGCTCTGAGGAGCTTCAGGCCACAGCACTCGAGCTGCCTGTGGCAATTCCAATGGGTCAAAGCCAAATTTGCTGGCATCAGCCCAGACCTTGAGCTCCAAGGACCACAAACCCAAAGCTGGTGCCTGTTTGCATCCCCTTCATGGCCTGCTCCGGGCTTGTCTCCCTCTTTTCCCAGGTGGTGAAGGCTTCCTACGGCAAAGGCTTCACCTTGTCCATCTCCGCCCTCTTCATCACGACAAAAACTGTGGGTGCTCGGGTGGAGCTGAACGAACAGCAGCTGCTGCTGTGGCCCGGAGACGCCGACAAGATCCTGCCCACGGACAACCTGCCGAAGGGCAGCCGGGCCCACATCACCCTGGGCTGTGCCAACAACGTGGAAGCGGTTCAGACTGGGTTCGACCTGCTGGAGTTTGTCAAGCTGGAAAAGGCAGGGAACAAAGGGGATCAAGTGGGGGAGATTGGAGGAGGGAAGCTGCTGTATTTCGATAACGGGATGTGGATGCTCGTCCTGGCCAAAAAGATCGATGTGAGGGCCGTTTTCTCGGGGTACTATGGGAAAGGAAAACTTGTGCCAACGCAGAGCACCAACAAACGGGGCTCGGCTTTTAGTTCCTGCACCATCATCTAGGAGTGGGGGGCAGGGTACCTGTTTTGGTTTTAGAAGGCAAGTAACTCCTGTAACCTTTAAAAGTGTAAAGAGAAATAATTCTACCTTTACTAAAATAAGCCCTTTGCCAACCCCAGCGCGAAGCCTCTGGGGAGAGAGTTTATTGGCCTCAGAACGAGGAAGAAAACAAGCAACAAAGGGAAACGGCCACGTAACTGACATCAACAACCAAAGTGCTGCTGAGTATTTAATGGAGTATTGTGGAGAGGACTGGCCGGAGGGCTCTGCTTGTTTTCTTCCTCGGAGGAAGATCAGCTTTGGTCTTTTAGAACGTCCCCACTGAACCACAATCGTTAGATCTTTGCTCTGAGCACTGGCAGACCACAGCCTGTGCCTGACTGGTCTGAAGCCAAGTGAAGGGAACTGTGCAACACCTCTCCCCTGACACCAGTCGTGCTGGTAGCTGTAACTGGGTGAAAACCAGCAAGACCAGTGGTGGATCACACCAATCCCGCGGGGCTGTTGTAACAGCTTAGCCCATGAGAAGGTGCTGAGGGCAGCTGGCAGCCCTGAGCAGAGGCTGGTCCTGCACCCAGCCAGCCCAGCCCTGGGTTGTATCAGCACCCACAAACGTGGCCTCTGGTGCAGGGAAGCACGTGGCCAGACACAGCGTGGGACATCTACCGTGGGCTAAAGGCAGCGAGGGGAACCCCGGGAGAGGTGCTGGGTTCCTGACACAGCTCCAGCCCTTCCCCTCCACCTGGCACAGGGGCTGGGCCAAGCACTGCCCAGCATCCGTGTCCTCTAGGGAACAATCCTGCCTTGGCAGGGGGTGGAAGAGATGAACTAATGTCTTTTCCATCTTATTTTATAAGAACTAAATCGTGTCTGGAGTACAGAGCTCGTACTTCATGCAAGATTTTCCTCCTTTTCTCTAATGCACTTGAATGTTCCAAGTTAGCCTGGCAGTAACCTCATAATGTAGGCAGTAAGTGGAGGTGCCATAACCACGTAACGCATCTGCTCAAACCTAAACCATTGGCTGGAAAAGAAACAGTTAATGAGCAAGCACTTCTGTTATTAAATCTGTTTCATGGAGACTTATGTATGGATCTGTGGTCACTACTTCACTGTAACACAACAGCACAACTAACAGAGTCAGGGCAGGACAACAGGTTAAACTCCAGCTCGGTGTCTGGTGAGCTGCACAGTGCTATTAACCCCTTGTTAACCTCTGTAAATACTCACAGTGTTGGACTCGGGCGTGCTGGGCTCACCTGGAGCTGCTGCTGGGGAGCCCAGGGCTGCCAGGGCAGGATCTGCTTCTCCTCTGAACGGTGGAAACAAGAGCAAGGAGCACGTTGGGGCTAATCTGGGAATGCTCTGTGGGTTTAGTGATAGTGCCAAATAACTTTCTGCTGTTCCAAAAAGATGGATGGTGATAAGTTATCATGGTAGCATTAAAAAAAAATCTCTATATAAATACATATATACAAACACACCTGTGATCCACCTGTCTTACCTTCATGGAAAAATCCTTGTTAGCTCCTGCACTGGCAGCAGGGCCAGAGCCTGATGCTCAGCTGGGCCTTTCCCAAGGGATCTCATGGGGTTGGTTCCACCAACACTGTAAGAACATCTTTCCCAGCAGCACCCACCCGGGGCGGCTCCCATGGGAGCTCAGGACGACGCTGCCCCTCTCCCTCCTGAGCCTGGGGAGCAGCCTCCTGCTCCAGCTCCCATCCAGCACCCCAGGGCACAGCTGGAATCTCTCCTTTTTTGCCCGTTCAAGGAACAACAGTGAGACCGTGGTCGTTTCAGTTTTTATTAGTTTGTACATCATATACAGTTTATAATAAAGTAAACCAATTGCATATGGTTTCGCTTCAGTCCGTGATATTCTTCATATAAACACATCATCATGAATTATGCCTAATGAAGTAAACAACAAATATTCACATTTTCTTTTTAACCATTCACATCCTAGAAAGGTAAAGGGGTCCAAAGAGGGAGGAGCGGCCGACGCGAAGCCGCCCTGGAGAGGGTGAGTTTGGCAAAGCGCTGGGGATGGGGGTTGCTCCATGCAATGCTCCTTTCCTCCCCCCGGGGAAAGGCTCAGGTATTTACACTGAGGTAAACATTGGGAATTCCTGTTCAGATCAGTACTGCAGCCCAGGGGCTGGCGTCCTCTCCAAGGTGGCTTCACATCGGCACCTGGAGTTGTCACAACTGCTCAAGTGTCGCCACAACAAAGCTGACACACGCACTGGGTGGAGCTCGGGTAGCTCTGTCACCCTCACCCCTCTGGCATCACCACTCCAGGGGCTCTCAAGTCTCTTTTGAGTCTCTTGAGTCTCTCTGAATTTTCTTTTGAGTCTCTCCTGAGTGGGAGTGGGGAGGAGAATGGGCACTGGGGGCTGGAACCGTGGCCGAGCTGCATGCCCGGCAGTGGTCCAGCTCCCCCAGCACCCTCCTGCCTCCCCTGCTCACACCAAAGCTCTGGCTCAGTGGCTGCTGGAGCCTCACCCCACTCAAGACAGTTTCCACCAGAGCTTTTCTGCACAGGTTGGGTCTCTGCTCTACTAAGCCTGGGGTTGCTCCAAGGGACAATCCTGTCCCCGGGTGCAAGGGCAGGGAAGCAGGGGATGCCAAGGAAGGACACGGTGTTACGCAGCATCTCCCAACACCAATCCCAGGCTCTGCTGCCCTGAGACAACAGAGACATCTTCAGGACATGGGGTGGCTGCACTGGAGGGTCACAGAACCACCCTGGCTACAGCCACAGCCCCAGACACAGCTCAGAACCACCCGGGGCCACTGGGGCAGGTGCCACACGTGAGTTGTCCGTTCCCTGCGGCAGGGGAGGGTACAAGGCACAAATTGAAATGGGATGAAAACCATCCACTTGAAGAAATTCACTTCTTACTGTAAGGGAAGGAGTGATTTGGAAAGAACAAACCCTGGTGCGATCCAAACACTTTGGTCATTCACTGAGTTGAGAAGCAACAGGGCCCAGCAGCTTCCAGCAAGGGGACCAGGAGCTGGGGGTGTTTCCAAATGGGAAACCAAACAGCAGCAGCTCTCACTCTGCATGCCCACCAGCCATGGACAGCTGAGGGACCTGCAGTACTCCACAGGCAACACTCCTGCCCAGAAACACTTCCCTGCTGCCCTTCTCCTTTTCTCCAGTTTGCATTAAGGTGGATAACACAACAGTCAGGAGCCTTGAGCTTTACAGCAACACTCTCAAGTCCACAAACAGACCCGGGTACTTTCCTCCTCAGCCAAAACAACCAGCCTGTCCCCATGGGCAGCCAGAAGCACCTTCATGGTCTTTGCAGCCTGTTTCACACCAGGGTTCAGCATATCTGGGAAGGACCCACCCTGCACAAGGTGGAGCTGACACAGCAGCAGATGTGTAAAGGAAATCCACAGAGACACACCCCCCAGGCTCTGTGGTCTGGAGGTCAGATCCTCGTGCATGCAGCTCCCCACCGTTTCTGATGGGTGTTTTAAAGCAAGAAATCACTTCCACGGTCACGTGAATGCAGCTGCATCACCTGATCTGAACCTATCCCTACAGCAACTCAGACATGGAGAGCACCAGGACTAGGAGGGGAAAAAAAGAGAGGGAAAGGTAATAGCCAAACAATCCCTATCTCCCTGTAAACGCTACGGTCACAGTAACGGAGCCACGCGTCCCACGCTGGCTCTGCCCAGAGCCAGGCTCCCCACCCTGCATTCCCTGCAGTCACAGCTGTCAGGGGGAAGTGACAGTTTCCCCAGCAGCCATCAGGCTGCCCAACAGCCTTTCGTGGCACCACATCTGCCACACCACCCCTCCCCTGCATGCCAGCCTGGCCCTTGGCCACACCAGCTCTGCTCTCCGGGTACCTCCCAACAGCAGGAGCTCACTCAGCACAAGCCATTCCCCTTTGGAAACACCAGGAAGGAGCTGTTGAGTTGAGGGGCATCCACATTCCCAGGCAGAGCTTGGCACATGGAACAGCCTCGGGGCAGCTTTAGGTAGGTTTCAGGTTTAGGCATTAAGGCTCTTGCTGTTAAGCCAAAATAATAAACCTTTTGATAATTACAAAGACTGACTTCCCCACAGAGAACTCCTCTCATTAAAAGGAAGGGCTTTGCCACAGTCTCTTCCATGTGCCAAGCTCATCTGGTGGACCAGAGCCACCCGAGGGGACAGCCTGGCCCAGAGGGAACCAAGGGCACACTCTGGAATACAGATGGATGCACAAACACCTCACCACACTCGTGCTTCACGTGTGTCACCGGCACCAACCGCCGCCTTCACTGCTCTCTATTCTCTAGACCAAGCAGAGGCACAACACTTCAGATCCTTCCTCATGACCTCTGCAAGATTCCTACCTCTGGTCACTCCCACAGAGCCCAAGGGAGCCAAGGGGCTCTGTGGAGCAGCAGCAGCTTGAAAAACTGCACCAAGGTTCCCTGTGGTCACCTAAAAATACAACCCGTGAGCAACATCCTGGAGCTGCAGCAGGGGAAAGGCAACATCCCCAGCAACTCCAGGGAGAAAGGAGTCCAGTGTCTCCACTCCAGGCTAGGACATGCTGGAGGTGACAATGCCAACACAGCTCCATCTCCAGGCACTGCCCTGAGTCACCAGTCACCCAGCACCCCACGCACAGGGAAGGTGTGTTCACCTCCACCTTGGCTCACAAAGCAACACCCAAGTCTTGGCACTCACCATGGTTTAACCCCATGAAACCAGGTGTTCCCGTCTGGTTTGTAAAGAGCTGATGTAGGTATTCTTCCCTCTCAGAAAAAGCCATTCCACTTCTGTGGAATGGTCCTGTTCAGAGTTTGGAGAGAAGGAGCCTGTTGTCCCTAACTGGGGAGAGGGGAAAATTATAATAATTAAAAACCCACTGACAATGCAGGACGTGTCTGCACGGTGATAAAAGACTGAGAAAATCCAGACTATACAGTAACATCAACACAGACAGGACAAGACAGTATGAATCCAGACTGCCACGCTGAAAGAAGTCCTGTAAACTCTGATTGACAGGTGCCACGAGAACTGGAGAAGTGTCAGAATGTGCATAGACCAGAATTTCAATTCCCCAGGTATTTTTTTTTCCCCATTTCAGAGTCTGAGAGATGCCAGGACCTTATTTTTGCTCTCAGTGCAATCCGGGTTGAGTCCATCACGTTACACTGGTACGAAAGGAGTCTGAGTAGCTGCTGCAGAGTCTGGTTTTGGAACTATTACTCAACACTGGCTCATTTTAAAAGCTGACTTTTGAGCGAGTTATAAAATCTTTTTTTTTTTTTGTTTAATCTGCAGTACTAGAATTTAAGCCCTTAAATCTTCCCTCTGTGAAATCAGATTGTCAGAAATCCCGGCAGACCCAAGCCGCGGGAGCGCGGTGCCCGGCAGCACCACGACGCTATTGCCACTGTTGGAGATGAACTTCACGGGCACTGCAGCCTAAAAACTGTCCTGCTGGGCAGGACAAGGGCAGCCCTCGAAGGAAGGAAGACAAAGATGTCAGCGTTGGAGGTCACCACTGGATTCACTGCCAGTTTGGCCCTGGAGCAGGACGTGATGGAAGTCTTGGGGGGAAGTCGTGTCTGTACCAGCACCCCTGCTGCCAGCCCTCCCAGCACCACCAGGCTACACCGGGCAGCTCACCACGCCCTGGGCACGGCCACGCTGCCGAGACTCCACCCTTCTCATTGCTGCCACCCACAGCCAACACCTTCTACCAGCATTCCCCCAAAAGCTGCCACACAGTGCCCACACCGGGCTCCAGAGCCACCTCAGACACCATTTAACTCAAACCAAGCAGCCAGTCAAGTTGTTCACTCCGTAAAGAGGGAAGGATTCTGGGAGCAGAGTCCTCTCCAGGTGAGATCTTGCTGCACCAACATGTTTCTGGTGAGGAACCCCCCCAGCACTCACAGAACTGGCAGCACTACCCAGCCAAAGCCATCCCCGGCTGGCGAGGCAGCTGCACCCAGCTCCAGGCTCAGCCCCCTGGCACCACCCTGAGAAGCAAGGGACAGGCAGCTCAGCTCAGAGCTCGACTTGAGCATTTCCTTGCTTCCCTGGAGCAGGTAAGTTCCTTCTGGTGGAACACTCAGTGCCTGGTTTCAGGAGGGTGCAGCTGCTGCCAGCAGGAGGAGCGGGCACCCGAACCGCCCGCAACTAAGAACCTGAATGTGACTTTGCATTTCTTCAGAGCTAGGAAAAGCTCCTTGTGGATCAGTAACACCAAACCAAACATCAAGCTCAACAAAATCAAGTTTTAGCACAAATATTAAAAGTTCAAGTGGATTAATTAGAATAAAAATTAAACAAAAAAAAAAAAACAACAACCACCCAACAAAGCAAAACAAACCAACAAACCACCACAGTGAAGAAATTCAGCCCAGAGCAAATTCAACATTCCCAGGACAATTCTTGAAGCAGAAACACAAAGCCCTTATTTCTGGCTGCATCACAGGGAATTCGCACAGAAGCTGCTCTTTTAAATCCAAAGAAGCAATTTTTTTTTTTTTTTTCTGATACAAAACTGTTAAGCTCACACGTTCTCATTGAAGTTAATGCCCACGAACCATTCTGTAAAACCATGGCAATGAAAAAAGAAGAAGAAAAAGACAAGAGCTGGCAGGTAAAATGGATTGTATGGAACTCAAGTCATTCTCAGCAATGTTTTCAGAAGATTAAGATCATTTACAAGTTACTACAAACCCGAGACATGCTGCCATACTGCACCTCGGAGCCAAAACAGGAAATTATTCACTCTCTCACAAGTTGAGATTCCAAGAGGACTTCCAGGAAATCCTCTCTACTGAGGAGCAGGAATAGTCCGAAAGGACGGGCCAGCATGGAGGGACCAAAAGATTCAAAGCTTTATTTTTTTTTCTCTTTTTTTTTTTTTAATAAATTTAAACAAAGAAACAAAATTCACAAGCCTTCCCCTCCCCGAGCTGGTTTCCTCTTCACACACAACAGCACACAAAACAGAGGTCTCCAACCAAGAGAAATGAAACTGCTCTAAGTACAACAAGACGTGATGAAGGAAGGAGTCTAAGTATGTCCATAGTCAAGGTTAAAATAAGCAGATCAGGTAATGTGTTTGGTTTGGGGCCTTTTTTTTAGCCAAACTGGAAAAAGAAATTTCCAGGCCCAGAAGCTGAAAAAGAAAATGAAAGGTATTAGCACTTTCAGCACTCGGAGAAAACACGGTTCATCACGGATTCAGCTCAGATCCATGGGGACAGGCCCCAGAGGCAAGATCTTTGCTGGGCATTTCCAGCAGCTGATGGAAGAGTGGGCAAGGGATGAGATGGGTAAAGGAGGGAGGTTTACAAACAGCACATGAAGTGTGCAGGACTCCTCAAAATCCACAGAGCAAAAGCCCTCATGTGGCACACACTTCCCCAAGGGTGGAACGACAGCAGCTGAGAGCTCACTCAGTGCTGTGCAAATCCACCCTGCTCCAAGAAAACCTGACCTTGGGTGAGGTTTGGGGGGACACTGAGAAAACAGCTGCTTCATCACCTCCAGTCACTCAAAAGCCTTTGTGGGCAGAGGCACTGGGAGGACTGGCAAAGTCAGGAAGCCAGAGAACTGAGAGACACACACACTGGACTTCTGACCAAGAAGCACCTTTTGTTGCTTTAGCAGCAGCAGCTGTATTCAAGTTCTGGTCAAACTCTTCCTGAGCAGCAAAGCCACAAAGCAAAGCTTTGATGGGAAAGCCCACGGACACTTCCAGAAAAGGAAATCCCTGGGTTTTGCTGCTTTTGAACACAAAAGAACCAGAACTGGCCATCAACTGGGATGCTGGGGACTGTCCAAAAAGCTCTCAGGTGCTTTTCTTGTGGGAAGGTCAGGGAGCTCAGCTGGCCTGACTACTTTTCTTGTGGAAAGGTCATGTCTTGTCCACCCTGGGAGCTCAGCTGGCTGGACAAGTGATCTGTGCACTTATGTTTGCCAAGCTGACAGGAGAACACCTCCACCTACCTTCAAAACTGAAGTTACCCGGCGCACCGAAGAAGGCCTTGAAGATGTTGTTTGCATCAAATTCTAGAGGGAAGAAAACAAAAGTGATGAGCTGAACCAGAAACAGTTCTCACAGTTTAGAAACTCACTTCACTGAGGGCCCATAAAGCATTTTAGAAGTGGAGAAAAAGCTGCAAACAAAGATCCTGCTCTGCCTGAGCAGTGGGCTCTACAATGAGCACCATGACACAGCAGCAGAGAACAGGGGCACCAGCTACCAGGGAGCAGGTACAAACAACAGTTGTCAGATACACAATTTCAGTTCCAGAGGCAAGCTAAGACTTTGGGTAAGCTGTATTTAGGGCCCCACATTCCCTTTGTTATGCTGTTTATCACTCCCCATGAAAGGTTTTGGCCTAACACTGTGGTCACCAAGTGTCTTGGTTAGGGATAACACCCACCACTTAACCCAGACTGTTCCCAACGTGAAACACCCAGCTCAGATCTGCCAGTCACATGTTTTCAGAGACCAGAGTCAATTCACAGGATTATCACCAACAGGAGGTTTGCTTTAGAGAGAAAGGCAGACTCAAAACAGTCCCAGTTTTCTAAAGGCTGCCTTGGCAGAGCATCAGAAGGAACACCCACCTCCCACATTCAGTCCATCCTCTTCCAGGTCCTGCCCACTGTCATAGCGAGCCTTCTTCTTGGGATCTGACAGGATGGTGAAGGCTTCACCAACCTCCTTAAACTTCTTCTCCTCTTCCTTCTGTACTTCTGCACTTGCCCCGCTGTGTCGGTCTAGGGAGACAAACAACAAGCAGGAAAGAAGCTTTTAGTTTCTAGTGCAAATGAAAAACCCTACACTCTCCCAGTTGCCACCAGTATGCACTTAACATCTGTGGGGTCAGAAATGCTGTTTGTCCAAAAATTCCCCCTTCAGGTTCATTCCTGCCTCTGAGTGGTGGCTGCACAGGACACGTGCATGGAGTGAGGAGATCAAAGCAGCAATGGATCCTCTAACAACAGGTGCTGTGGGTACCTGGATGATGCATTAGTGCTCTTTTCCTATAAGCCTTCTTGATCTCATCTTCAGAGGCATTCTTGTCAACCCCGAGGATTTTGTAGTAGTCTTTCCGTTTGCTCTTTTTGAGTTCCACTTGTGCATTCTTTAGGAGTTGCTTGTGTTCTAGAAAGAAGCACAATGCCAGAGGGAAGAGGCTTTAGTATCAGGCACAGCCTCCTGCTTTAAAAGAGGATGAAGACCAACACGTTGAGTTGATCTGGGAGAAGGATTCAAGTGCCACAAGTAACCAACCCACTTGGATTTACAGCCAGTGAAACCCCCACATAAGGCTGTTGCCAAACATAGGTGAACATCTCAGCTCATTAACCAGCCTTAGAAACTGAATTACAAGGGCCAAGTTACCCTGGAGGATTCATTTCAGACTACTAAAAAAGCCTGAAATCATAAGAGATGTGAGAATCATAACCAGATGTTCTGAATCTGGTGCACTGCTCCAGCTACAAGGTAAATTATATTCTCAGTTAACAATGCTGGGAGAGAAACCAGGTTCTAAGACATTTCAGAGAGCTCCTGAGGACTTCCCCAGTACTGCCCTGCTGGGGTAAAAGGCTGCAAATCAGAGTATACTGAGGTGGTAGGGGGAGAGAACAAAAGCAGCAACAAAAAAATTACCAGCTATCACAAAAGGAATAAGTCTACTCACCTTTTGTTTTTTCTGTCTGATAAACCTTTTCATAGTCTCTTACAGCATCTTCATATTGTTCTGTGTCCATGTAACTGTGGAAAGAAACACTGGTGGCCATGGTGTACTTCAGAGAAACAGTACAAAGGGGTTCAGGTACCAGCTTTCTGGATGGATATGAATTGAGATGGGCCTGGGATTGGGACTGCAGGGCAGCCAGTGGAGGAGCCCACAAAGGGTCACCACTGGACAGACTGGAGGCCCAGACACCTGCTCTTCATGGGAAATCCTGGCACAGGAACCTGCACTTCGGGCTCCAAGTGGAGACTGCAATCTCATTTGGCAGCAGGAGTTCTACTTTAACGATCTGATAATGACTTCATCCAGCCACAGGAACTCCTGCCAGCCAGCAAGACTTCAAGGAAGCTGCTGCAGTTGTGCTCCAGCAATGCTGTCGGGAAATGACAACCCTGGCACCTCAGAGGGACACGTGCCTGGCTAACAGCCTTCCTGCCTTCCCCACGTATTAATTACTGTAATTTAGCCATCAGTGAGATGGAGCTCGAGAAGAACTCTGAAGGATGCAAATGAAAGCACAACAGAAAGGCTGCTGCAAAGGAGACAACTCATTAGCCCCACCATGCTACACTGCACTGGGAACTGTGACTGAGACACAAACAGGCTCAGCTACTTTCTCCCTCTGGTTTGCTGGAAGAGCAAACAGCACTGCCAGGGTAAGGTCTCCTACCTGTAGCAGCCCTCCTGAAAGAGCTTAAGAGCCAGGCTCTCTGCGACAGAACATCTTACATCAGGCTATAAACAAAGTTAAGTCAATCTTAGAACAAATCCTGCCTAAATACCACCATCAGTAGGCAGTCCCAGATCCATGCAGCAGGACAGATTAGGCAGAGCTGTCACTGAATGAGGAAGAGGAATGAACTCAGAGCCCTTTAAACTGAATCTTTTATTCAGTTACCCTTCAGATTTGTTATCCCTGTCACTCAGTGCTGCAGGGAAGAGGTTCCCACCCACCAGCCAGCCTACTTACCACTGTGCTCTCCTCAGGTAAGCTTTGATATACGTGTCGTCCAGCTTCACTGCGTTCGTGCAGTCGTCGATTGCTTCTTCAAGTTTCCTAAGCTACAACATCAGACAAAAGTTCAGTGAATCACCACAGAGAACAAATTCTCCCAGGTAGCATTATGATTTCAGGCAAGTGAAAGGTGTAAAGAATCTCAGAAACTCTCATTTTGTGTCTGCATCTAGGAAGTTTCTTATAAAGCCACAGAAATTGTTCCCCAAGGACAAATCAGAAGGCTGACTAGTGAAATAGAGCAACACCACACAGTTGTACCTTCAGAAATGCATTTGGAAACAAGAGCCTTCTTGATAATGATCTGAAAACCAAGTTATTGCATGGCCAAACTAACTCCCAGACAGGACAATGTTTGGGTTTTTTTCTTTAAAAAAAACCACTGTTTTCAGGCACAGCCATGTAAAACATCCATTACTGCTGCCTCCAGCTCATCCCATTTCCCCGTTCTGAAAACAGCCTCTCTCTCTTGACCAAGTGGGGGTGTTGAAAATCCTTGAAGGCATCACCACAGAGACAGCTGAGAAGGAAACATGCCTGGAGGAAAGGCAGGGTGGGAACTGGAAGGACTATCACATGACAGACTGTTTCTCTGGATAGTACATGACTAAAATGCAACAGCAAACCTGGAAAAAGTGTCTAGGGTTTTAGAATTAGGTCATGGCTTTTTTTAGATCAAAACCCAAAGCAAGACAGATTATTTACAAGAGGAATAAGAAAAGATATCTCCTCATTAGAGGGAAGGAAACAAATCAGGATGCCTTTCTGCTGATTAAGATAAGGCTGAGCTACATTCCTTCTCTCCCACTCGGTGCAGCCCAACTATTTGAGTTTCATTTCTTCAGTAGTCAGCTTTGCTGGCTGTTTGGAACAGCTCCAACCATTGTGCAAATACAAAAACCTGAAACATTGCCCACAGCACCAGAAAGCTCCAGCTGCCCCAGCAGGCAGAGGAGCCTACACTTGCCAGAATAACCAACTGGCAATTGATAAACCACATGGTGAGTGAGGAAGATGATGGAAGATCATCTGCCAGGTGACCACTTCTTACCTTCGAATTAACCGTTCCCCGGTTGCAGTAGAGTTTGGCATTTGTTTTTATGTTATTTGGATCTATTCCTAGTGCCTCTGTGTAGAGTTCATAAGCTAGTTTGTAGTTTCCTTCTTTGAAGGCTTTATTCCCATCTTCTTTCTTTGCTTTAAGTGCTTTGGCATTCTGAAAGAAAATAAACCCTGGATAAGGATGTTGGCAAATTGCTCAGGGGCACCAAGCACCTTATTTTGCTGGGTCAGGCTCCTCAAATGTAATGGTTCTAATTTGGTTTCAGACACCATTGCAGGATGCAGAATCAGAGCCTTGCACAGCAGCTGAATGGAGCTGTCAGTGTTCTGCCTTCCCCCAGGAGCAGCACTGAGGAACAGCCTGTGCTAGCTCCAGTCATTGGCCATGGGAACAAGGGTTGTCTCACCCTGAAGATGAGATCACGACAGGGAAGCAAATTTATATATTTAAAAACCAAAACCAAACACAAAACCAGGAATGGGATCTTACTAGGAGCTTACACAAGTAAATAGATTTAAAAAGTCAAAGAACTACAGGACCTACATGAAAGGAACAGCCAACCTGTGGGCACGAGCAGTCAACCTGAAAGTCAGCAGCTCTTTCAGAACTGACAGACTGTGCTTTATTGCTCCTGTGTCTGATCAAGGCACAAAGAATGAAAGGGAGGCAGTCCTCAAAGCACCACAGTCATCTGAGAAAAACCTTCAGGCAACTCCATTCTACCTAAAGCTGCAGCTGGTTGTCTTTGGGAAGGGCTGGACACACAACAGGCTGCTGGAGAGCCAGGGAGCAATAATGCAGAGGGAGGGAGAAGGGACTGATCCAGCAGAAGGCAAGTTGGGTGTTTGGTTAAAGAAACAAAACCAAAACACCAATGCCAGTAATTCTGCAGTCCCACCCCAGTATCCACAACTCACTCGGCAGGCAAGGCAAGCCTTCTCATGGTCAGGAGCCATTCTGAGAGCCTGGACAAAGAACTGCACGGCCTTCTCGATGCAGTCCTCGTAGTACAGGCAGAGCCCCCGCACGTACAGCGCGTCCGCGTTGGTCGAGTCCATCCGTAAGATGTCACTGCAACAGACAAACAACGATGAAATGTTTCTTCATTCCAGTTCCCCTCTGGTCTCCAAGAGCATCCACAGAGTCAGAGAATGGTGGGGGTGTGAAGGGAGGTCTGGAGATCATCTAGTCCAACTGCCCTGCCAGAGCAGGGTCACCCAGGGCAAGACACAGGAACAGATCCAGGTGGGGCTGGGAAGTTTCCAGAGAAGGAGACTCCACAACCTCTCTGGGCAGCCTGGACCAGGCTCTGACACCCTCACAGTGAAGAAGTTCCTTCTGTTGAGGTGGAACCTTCTCTGCTCCAGTTTATACCCATTTCTTCCCCATGAAGCTGGTGAGACTCTGGCACAGGTTGCCCAGAGAGGTTGGGGAAACCCCATTCTTGGAAATTTCTCAGGTCAGGCTGGATGGGGCTCTGAGCAACCTGCTCTAGTGGGAGGTGTCCCTGCCACTGGCAGGAGGTTGGAACTGGATCAGCTTTAAGGTCCCTTCCAACCCTGACAATTCCATGATTGTTCCTTGTCCTATTGCTGGGCTCCTTCTACTTGACACCCACCCTTCAGAGACCTGTAGCTGCAAAGGGGATGAATTCACACTCTTCCTCCTCATAGCTTGCTTTAAGGACTAGTTCTCTTTTATATTCCCTCAATTCAGCAGCCAGGATGCACCAGCCAACTCCAGACCCAGAGACACTCACCTTGCCACAGACTGTGCCTCTGGGTAGCGACCCAGCAGCGCCAAGCACTCGGCCTTCAGGATTTTGAACCTGTGACAAGCAGGAGCAAACTCCAGAGCACGATCCATGCAAAATACAACCTGGTGTGAGAAAAAAAACACAACCCACTGTGAGCAAAGCAAACAGCCAACGACCTGGGGTGACCAGGAGTTCCTGTCTGCTGCTGGAGGTGTGTTTTGTTCAGAAATGTTTCCTCACGTGCAGGTTTTTTCTTGTCCTGACTTTTAAAGGGCTTTCTGTGCAAAGGTCTGTGCTCTGTTGCTGGGACACAGCACTAGCCAGAAAGTTCATGGGACACCTGTAGAAGGCCCATCACTTGGACTCTTCAGATAGGCCCTGAAGAAAAAGCCAAGAGGACAATTCTGCCCCTGTTTCCTGTATCATAAAGGCACGTGGGAAGGACATAAATTCAATAGATTCAGACAGTCTGGACTGGACAAAACACAAAAAAAAGTACAGTGGAGGGACTGATCTTCCAATGGTCTGACTGCACTGGGCAGGGTGATCTAATAGGTCTCTTCCATCTCTGCCTCTCTGGTGGGGACATCTGCATGAGAACAGGGTCATTGTTCCACCAAGGTTCATCTGCCTCCCCCACCCGTGACATCACGATTGCTGCTATGGGAAGCACTGTGCTCCAGATGGAGAAGCCAATGGCTTCTGGGTGAGGAAGGAGCCAGAGCAGTTCTCCAGAAACAAAGATCACAATTTGTGAAAGACTCCCCAGCGAAGTGAGACACAAGTGAAGGGACATATGCAAAAGCCCAGAAGATGTAACAAAGGCAGGGCAGTTCCCACAGATGAAATCCAGACTGACCATACATCCCATTTGCTCCTCATAACCTGGGATTTATCCTTCCAAAATCTTGAGCTTAGCCTAAGAGTCACTGAGCTGAACAATGAACAACCTGCTGAACAATCTGTCCCAAACAGCTCACTCCTGGTTTCTCTCACCCCATAAAGCAAACAGCAACAGGGGTTTTCAGCCTGGGCCTGTCACCCTTTCACTCTTCACTCGTGCAGCACTGGGAGAGCACGAGCTCTGCCACTCACACCACACTCAGAAGACAGCCCTGCTTCGAGAGAGGACCTGAGCTGGGCAGCACTTCCCACCAGTGCCAGGCAGGGAAGCTGGCCACATGTCTGACTGACCTGGCCAGGCAAAATGTGTCAGCAGGGAACAGCCAAGTGACTCTCACCTTCCTGAAATCCCGTTTCTCAAAATCCACCTCAGCTATTTTTTCGTACTCGAGCACAGTGCTGGCGTTCTTCAGCTGAAAGACAGAGAACATGGACAGTGCTGCAGGACAGTCACTGCCCTGAAACACTGGCAGGCAGCATTTCAGCAGCCAGGCCCAAAGACAGCAGAGCAAAATAAAACTACTGCAGGCCCCAGAACAATAATGCAGATTACACAAATACTTTTGTCAGCGTTAAAATCCGTTTGAGATCAAGTGACCTCGCTGGGAGCCCAGGAAAATGTCCCACTGTGAGTGAGAGGCAGGAGTGGCAGCAGCCTCCTATGTGCTGCATCCCCATGTCCATGCTCCCTTCCCAATTTCTCCTCTGGAGTGCTGGGTGAAGAGCCAGCTCAGTCTCCAGGCTTTTCTGCTACAATTGCACACAGAAGTGGCTCTGTTTTGACCACCAGGTTGCAGAGACTGGGACAGCATCACCCATTCCCCCACAGCACAGTTATCACTAATGCTGACTGCAGATGCAGAGTGGAAGGCTTACCAGTTCAGTGTTCCCTTTGACAGTCCCATCTACTGGGAATGTTGGTATCTGGAGCAGCTCTTACCTCCTGCTGTGCCTGGGTATTCTTGTGATCCAGTTCTAGAACTCGTTGAAAGCAGCGACTGGCAGCCATGGCATTCCCGAGGGAGAGGTGGCACTTCCCTTCCCGAAGGTGGCCCTGAGGAGGCAGGTAAAGGGAGCTGCAAGAGCTGCCAGAGGTTGGAGAGGAGGGCACAGAGGCACGAAGGAGGAGTGTGAAGTTTTCCACCTACCCTGACAAAGCTGTCGTCCAACCTGACCGACTGCTGAGCGTCTCCCAGCGCCTCCCGGAACCTCCCCAGCATCATGAGGGTGGCAGCTCTGTTACCATAATAACTGGCATTGTTAGGACAGGTATCTGGAGGTGGAGGAGCACTGTTAGTGCAAAGCAAGCAGCTGGACCACTGCTAGAACACACTAAAACAGCCAGAGCTGGATTAAAAACTCCCTTTCCCCACCCCACTGTTTCCCAGTGCCCTAGGACGACATGTGACAGTCAAGCAGCAGCTTTGAACAGTGGGTCACAAAACCACTGCTCCTCACACTGCACGGAGGAGTAACCTCAGAGAGAACAGAGGCTCATGGTGCTCAGCATGGAGTGCTGCTGACCAGCTAGGGGGGAAAGCTGGGCTGGCTTCACCTTAAGAGTGTGTTGGCTGGAGGAGAAACAAAGACCTGCTGCAGTCGCCCACATGGGCACTGATCTGCAGCATCAACCTGGTGAAATTCCCCAGTGGAATCCAACCAACCAAAGAGTTTTCACCCAGCATGTGCTGCTACAAACCCTGCTGGGGGATTTTAAACCAAGACTCAGCTCTGATCTTCAGAGAAGTGTCATCACAGACCGTGCTCACCTATGGCTTTAGTGTAGTAGTTGTACGCTTCATTGTAATCTTTCTTGGCATAGTAAGCGTTTCCTTGTTCCTTGAATGATTCTGCTTCTCTGAAAGGAAGAAAAACACCACATTTGAAGAGGAATTGAGCACTTGATCCCCAAGCAACCTTAGTGTAGCTCTTCAGCACTCCAAAACACTTGCAGCTGGTTGCTGCAGGGTTTCTCATGGACATGGCACACAGGGAGAGCCCACCCCACGTCCTGCTGGCACTTCACTTTACCAGGGATACAACCTGGCCAAACACGACAGGAATGCAGGAGCAGTAAAGCCACCCCTAGCAATCTCCCTTCAGTCTTAGATGCCCTGGCTCCTCAGAGTCCAGCAGAGCTCTGTGGTCCATGGCTGACAGAAGCAGCTGTTCCTGTGAGGTGCTGCACACCCCCAGCAGCCACGCGAGTCAAGAGCAGGGGGCTGCCTGCCTTTCAGCAGCAGTCCCACATACTTAAGAAACGGGGCCAAGAACAATTTCTACATTAAAAAGACAGCTAAATCAAAGAGAACTAAGGGTGCAAGCCTCAAGCAGAAGCTTGGCACTGCCTTGGCAACAGGTCCAGAAATAGTCCTCACACTCGAGAGCAAGCATTTGCAAAGACAGTTTAGGACATTTAGAAACACACAACATATGGTTGAAAGCAGCATCCCTTAAACTCTTGAAAGCAAAGTTTCCCTTGAAGGAAATTAAAGCCATCTCTCTCTCTCTCCTCCCATCTACCTTCACCATTTTAGATAAGCAGCCCGAGAGGGAAACTGTACCATGGCGTTCAAGTTTAGTTCAGCATCTCTGAATTAAATTCAATTATTTAGTTCACTTGCTTCCCCTCCTAGACTGTCCAACAGATCCAAAATACGAGGCCAACTCCAAAGAAGCATCACCCTGCTGTAAGACACAGTGGTCAAGACTTGCATGGAGCTTTTGGGACTTCACTGCTGTAGTCAGAGACAGACACCATTTGTCTGCTCTCCAAAGTGATTGCACAACCAAAACTCTGGCCTCAGACAAAGACAAATTCTAAGCCTTGGAACAAAGACCAGCTCAGAGCCCATCCTTCATGTCCTGGCCAGCCAGCCCCAGCCACTCTCCTTCAACACAGAGCAATCTTCTGGCAGAGCAGCCCAGTGGAGGGGATCACCCACAAGGAGTGAATCTTTACCTTTAAAAACTGAGGCTCACCTATCACACAGTATAATGCAAGAGATCCACCTCTGTACTTCTGCACACCTTTACAACTCCCACAGATGAGACACAGCTTGGGGCACACTGCAGGGCAGGGTTCTGCCTGGAGGAGGCAAAGGCTTCTGTCTTTCACAAGTCACATTTTAACACACTGCAGAGAAGCTGACTGTCTTCACTGGAGCTGTAGCTACAGCTCATTCAAAGCGTGGAGAAGCTGCTCTGACTGTAGTGGGTGCCCTGCCAGGACATCCCACAGGGTTGTGAACAACACACACCCACAGGGAACCCCACATGCGAGGCCTGAGGGTGCAGAGCAGACACACCAAGAGCTGCCCACCACTGGCATTTGGGTTTTGGCAGCACCTACAGGTCAGAGCCTTCAGGGAGCAAGACACTGATCCATGGGAAGCTGCTGAGGCCAGGAGGGGTGTGGGGAGCACTCCCAGGGATGGCAGTGTGGAGGAGCGACCCCAGCAGTGAACAGAGCCATGTCCAGCCAGCCTACCAGAGAAAGAACAAAGGGAATTGTGTTGAAACAAGTTCACATGTTTTTCACCTCGCTGGGGCTCGCCATTGGCCGTTCCCACACAGCTGCCTCATGCAGAGGGTTGTTTTCACCCAGCCCTCACCCTTTGGCCAGCTGGCAAAACAATGGACACGGGCTGTGCCGTGCAGGAGCTGCTGCTGCCCAGCCTGCCCCTCACTTCCACTTTGCACTTTTGCCATCACCTGGAACCCCAGCACACACACACACTCTTGTGGAGGAGCTCTGCTCAGGCCCAGCACCTTGCTCTAGTCACTTGAAAGAGTAACAAGCAGCGTGGCTGACACTGCCTGGTGCCCACTGCCCCCAGAGGGTCTCCCTGCAGTGCCCAGGCTCAGCTCCCATCCCAGCAGCTCACCTCTGAGCTGGGAAAGTGCCACCCCAGTTTTCCCACCACCAGGCCCATGGCAGGTGCTGGTTCCACAGTCTTGCTTTTCCTCCAAGGCCAGCACAGCCCCCTTTGAACTCCTCCTTCCCCCAAAGGCCACCAGATCTGGAAACAATCGTGCGCCTGTATCACGAGAGAGGGCCTGCACTTTGCACGACTAAAAAATGTGTCCAAATGCAACCATCTGTGAGCAGTGCAGATCAGAACACTGTGGAAAAACTCAGCAGTTCTGCACTTCTGGAGCCTTGGCAGCAGTTTAGCCAAAACTCTGCTCTCGTTTCTGTAACCATTAACGGAGAAGAAAAATCACAGGTGCTATTGAAGCTCCTTCCCTCAGCAGCTCTCTGTCCAGCCCAAAGGAAAGGGAGGACACTTCACAGCAGAACTCCTCTGAGCCACTGCTGTAGCCCCCAGCTGACCAGTGATTCTACCTGTTGTTCCGAGGAACCATCATCTGACAGCTACAGCTGGAGGGCTGGGTGCCAGAGCACCCCCTCTGCCAACAAACTGCTGGGGAGAGCTGGGAAAACGGGAGAAGGAAAACAGACACAGGGTGAGAGCAGCTCTCACAAGGCACTGACACGCTGGAGAGACACACAGACGTGAGAATTACTGTTTTCTGCTCCTTTTTTATTGGTCTGTTTACCTTTTAATCACACACTTCTAAGACAGACCGATGCATCAACAAGTGAGAGCTCCTCAGGTGAAGGAAATACACAGGTAGTTCCATTGCTCACGCAGCTTAAAAGCTGGATGCTGAAAAAGGGTCGTGAAAGAAAAATCAAATTATTGCCCCAGAGCAGGAGGGCAAAGGCAGCTGCTGGAGAGACGAGGCAGGCAGGCTGGGATCCCAGCCATGGAGCAGAAGCACCTCTCCCCACTTGTGCTCCACTGACATAGAAAGCACACAGAGAAAACAGTCCTTGTTTACCAGGGTCTGGGGCTACAACAAGAGAAGATGCAGATCTCCTGATATCACTGGTGATTGTTCCAGCCCCAGCAGATGCTGGGGCCTGAATGAGCTCATTCTGCCCTGCACTGCTGTGGGCTGCCTGCCCCACTTGCTACTTTTGACACTGAAGAAGAATCGTGCTTTGCTATAAATACGACCCGGGCTGAATGGATGGCTTTGTGAGGGGGAGTTGGTGTCTTCCCAGGGCCTCTCCACACTGGGTGCACAAGACAGAGAAGAGTTGCACCGAGGATCTCGGGGAGAAGCTTGTCTTTCATGGCTGGTGTCTACCACGGGCTCACAAGGAGGGAACTGTTTGGATAGACTCTCTCCCTGCGAGCTAGTTAATTTTTTTCCTCTTTTACAACACGTGTAAGGACTCCTAATTCTTCAAGTGCTCTGGTTCCTGTGGCCCTGGAGGATCTGTGGCCAAGGGGAGCAGCATCCACGCAGCAGCCACGCATTCCTGTGCTCCCTGCACACCCAGGGGCTCGGGATGCAGCGTGAGGACCTCGCTGCCTGCCTGGTGGGAGAAGGAACCATCACAAAGCTCTTTCTATTCCCCATGCCCTGCAGAAAGCTCAGCCCCTGCTCGCTGCCAGCACAGGGAGCTGTGAGCAGCAGCCATCCCGCGCAGCACTGACACAATCCCACGTTTCCTAACAGCTCAGAGCTCCCACCCGCTGCTCCAGCGCCCATCGTGGCTCCCACCCCTGCTGCTCCAGCTCCCGAGCAGACCCACCTCCTTGGCCAAGGCACTGGAAACTCTGGGATCTGTCCAGACAGCCCCTCTGCTCCCTGTGTGTGTGCAAGCAGCAGCAGCAGCCGGCCGTGGCAAGCTGGCTGTCGGTGGCAGCTGGTGAACCTGCTCCTGCTCTGCTCTACTGACCCTCACTCCCACTTCATCTCACGAAACAGGGACAAAAACACCCAAAATATCTAGGATTTAAGGCAGGCTCAGAAATCCTGTCCTGGCCCAGCAGTCTATTTCGGGATGCTCTGACAAAAAGAGCACATCTGCCTTTCCTAAGCGATTCTTGCAGAGACTCTTCCTTTAATAGGATGTGGTGCCTTTATCCAGCATTTTTATTTTTTTGGTTGAAATCCAGTCCAGATTCTCAGCTGTCAGATGTTACTCAGCTGCCGGGGTAAAATAAGTTTGGTGATCTCAATACAGTTTGCAGCAGACAGATGTCTAGAGCTTAAAATTAGCTGTTAATTGCCCCTGGACAAATGATCCTCTCCCCACCCTTCTTCAGGACTCGGAAGAGAAGCCAAAGCACCGCGAGGGCCACGGAGGTGTATATCTAAATGAGAAAAGAGGGGATTGAGATGAGAATGAAGGCAGAAGTTCTTTCCCAGCAGTGGTGGACACTGGCTGGGTGAGCTCTGGAGCTCCCTTAACCCAGACATTGGTGGGATTCAGGGTACACCTCCCTATGCACTTGGGAGACCCTTCCTCCAGGTCACATTCTGCACTGAGTGTTCAGACCAAAGGAAATCTCCCTCTAGATATAATTTCCCACCAGTGGTGCCCACGTTTTCCGTGTTTAGTGCAGCAAGCACCACAGAAACACCCCATGAACCTCCCCTCACATCCAGCAGCAGAGAGCTAGAGGAACAAGACTGAGCAGAGCAAACCCAGACCTGTTCCCTGCACATCAGCACCCCCCACTGAACGAGGAGGGGCTGTGCTGCCAGCTGCGACGGGGGAAATAAAGGAAGGAATGAAATCACGTTTCCTCCCAGCATGCCCAGACCCAGGGAAAGCTTCAGCCTGCACACACCACTATCTGCGTGGGGAGGCTGAGGATGCACAAACCCCATCCCCTCTACCTGCTCCCCAGAACGTTCCCAACGCAAAAACTCAAAGCGTGGAAGAGCGAAAGCTGCAAGAACGATGCCAACGAGAGAAATCAGAGCCATGGAGCTGGTGTCTGGCTGCAGCTGGAGTGCAGAGAGACCCGGAGGGGAATCGCTCGGTTACGCAACGCGCTCGCCCTCAGCCCCGAGCCCAGCCACAGCATCTCCGGCCGGGCCACACCACAGCTGTCTGGGAGACACACAGCAAGGCTCTAGAACCAGCTAGAAACTGCTTTTCTTCACACACAGGTCTCGATGGAGGAAGCCAGACAGATCTAAGCATTACCTGGGCAAACGACTTGCGAGGATTCACCCTCAAACGCAGGTTTGTGCCAAAGAGAAAGATCTTTTCATGCTGGATCAGACAGCTGAGAGCACTCAAATACTCCACAAATCTCTGGGAGGGAAAGAAACCCGTGTGAGCAGCTCCTGCTGCTCCTTGTGTTACCACGAGATCATAAAGTAATCAGGTATTAGTAAACCAGGCTGGATTTACAGCCTGGGAAACTCAAGTGCCCACTTAGAACAGGAACAGTGGAACCTTCTTCACCTCGTCTCCTGGGGGATAATAAATGACATTTATTCAGGAGCCTGACCAAGCTGCAGCTCCACGGTGCAAGGGAGAGGTTCTTGCTATTCCCCAGCCCTGACAACATCTGTGACCCCATGCCAGGCAAGGTCTGAGGTCTGCAACCTCCTCCCCTCCCCGTGCAGCACGTTTCACACTCGCTGTTTCACCTGGGATCTCCCGCAGCAAGAGCTCTGCAAAAGAACAGCCTAAGCAGATCATTTCTTAATTGTTTTTTTTTCAAATGACTCGAGGTATTTCTTTCGAAGAGGCTCCCACATCCTCTAGTGCTGAAGAAGGAGAAGGATCCAGCCTTCAGCACACACACACCCCAGACAGAACCTAGAGCTGCCAGGGAGATGACAAGGAAATTCTCCCTGGCGAGACTCCAGTGACCCCCCAGCTCACAGCCCAGCTGGGCCCAGGAAAAAAAAACAACAAACCATGGGCTAGAAACCTTTAAATTAATGTTCAAAAGTGACTTTTTGGGGGTGGAGCAGCCCCTGCTCACCAGCTGCTCCCCAGCAGAGGAGCTGGCACCAACAGCACCACAACCCAGCAGATAAAATTAACACGATGACATCAACTCTTTTCCATGAGGACCCCCTCAATTTATGCAGCAGCAGACGACAATTATCCTGTGACCACACACTATTCCTGTCCCTGGCCCAGCCGGTGAACGAGCCGCTTGGCACCTTTTCAGCTGTTTCAGTGCATTAGCTACAATCACAGATCCCCACTTTTGCTAATTTCCTCATTTCATTAAGCCACAGAGGGGAGAATCATGTGTTCAGACAAAGCCGAGCCGTTCAGCGTGGCCCCGGCGGGGAGAGCCCCTGCAAACCCTCCGGGGAAGGTTCCCACTCCTCCTGCCTGCTGTTCTGCACAAAATCCCACCAACACATCCCCAAGGCTGCACCAAATCGGGTCCAGGTGCCTGGAGGTGCCATCCACAGCCTCGGGATGGTTCACAGACAACAGGCAGCTAATTAGGCCTCCACGACTCCCTGTCCTAATTTAAGCTTATTTATTTGTGTCAAATAAACCTACATCAGCAACTGGTGTAAGCCAGGATGGTTCCAAAGCAGAGAAGCGGGTGATGGGCACCACCCTGAGAAAATCCACCTGAGCTTCCTGGGAGACCCAAACGAGTAATTGGAAGCAGATCCTCATCTCCCACCCTCCCAGTTGTCCTTTAGCAAGATAAAGGAGCAAAATCCCAACGACAACAAAGGAAACACTGGGAAAGCTCCTCAGGAAACCCCCCCAGATCTCAAGACACCAGAAGAAACCCCAGGCTGATGCTCAGAGTGGGGAGGGGGGCCATGGATACCTGGATTCCATGCCCCGGTGACTGGTTTCAGCCACAGGTCAGCAGGTGGCTCTGCCTTCAGCGGTGGCTTTGCTGCACTCGGGTGTTTTTACCATTTCAAAGGCCACGAGTAAACGCAGCCGGGGGGCAGGGGAGGCCTTGCCCAGAAATGGGGTTTCCCAACACGACAGCCCGTGCAATTTGTCGTGGTTCTTTGCACACCCAGCCAGGTGCCTCCTCAGCACCATCTAATTTAGCTCCTGGGAATGACATCACCGGGAAGCGGCTCCTCCAGCCTTCCCTTTCTGACAGTAAACAGCCAGCACGAAGCACCTCGGGCCATCAGAACGCTTCCAAAATATTCCTGCTCCCTCGGAGGCTGCTTTTGGTTTTCTTCCTTCTAATTCCATCCCCCATATCATCACCTCAGCTTCTCCCGGAATAGTTCTCTCCCCCAGGAGAGCCAGCTGCCAGCGGGAGATGCTGCAGAGCCAGAGCAGCTCCCTCCAGATGGGACCTTCCCACCCCCCCTGCGCCGCTCTGCTGCTGGGAACCAGCTCCAGAGGGAAACCTGCAGAGTGTGGGGGGATTCCCACC
>JANHGL010018609.1:0-24559 GCA_024611195.1 Ceyx melanurus
AATATATTTCCTATAGTCTAATATTCACGGAGGTGTCCAATACTGTGGGTTTACTTACACTGTCATCAAAGGGAGTTTTGCATTCAGAGGGTGCAGCATTACACCTGCAATTTTAACCTTTTCTAGAGATTAAAAGAAAGTTTTTAGAAGAAAATAAAGCAAAGACATGATACTTAAAGACTTTTTTCCCTACCTCTGTATTGTTTTGATTGCATTAAAGCAGAGTTTCCAGCAGAACTCGAGCGAAAGGTGAAGTAAAAATGAGTTTGCAGCTACAAATGCTTTAATTGCTGAAGTGCACTAAATGTTACTGATTTAGATACAAGATCCTCACTTTTCATTTTAGTTACTAGCAGATCTAGAAAATAGTCCAATGTTTGCAGACGACTTAGAGTGCCAGAAGCTGCTCATGGAGGCCATGAAGTACCATCTGCTACCAGAGAGACGCTCCATGATGCAGAGCCCTCGAACCAAGCCCAGAAAATCCACCGTGGGGGCTCTTTATGCTGTAGGAGGTATGGATGCCACCAAAGGTAAGTCCAGAAATGAAGTGAACACTATTCCTTAATTGTGTAACAGCCCCCCAGAGAATAGATGACAATTACTTACAGATATCTGTTAGGAAAGCAGCAATTTAGGGGAAAAATAGATCCTAAGTGTTACGTATTCATTCTTGCAAATGATATCCGTGCAGCTTGAAGACTAAGTTTGAGTCAGACAGTGATTGTCAAGTTAAGAATTTGTCTGTATAGTCTGACTTTGCAAATCAGAAGAAAAAAAAGAAAATTAAACAAATTAATCTTGAAATATTTTTAGGACCCTGTGCTCCATTTTTTGACAAAAGTTAGAAGAAGAGGAAAAGGAAACCAAAAAACCATTACTGAACTATAGAGAACTCTTAGCCAAAGCTTATCAATCCTTATCAGAACCTTTCAGATGGACAGATTTGCACTGTTTCAAGAGTGCACCTTTCTGTCAGGCTTTCATAGACAGGTTCTTCTCAGGTTTGTAACTGAAATTAGAAACTGGAATATATTTTTACCGTTTATTTGCTGTTCACGAGTGCAATCAGCTTACAGCTTTACACATTGCACTATTCCATTTAATAGACAGTGCATTAAATCATTTTCCACAGGAACCTTCACTTCAAACCCACAGCTTGGAGCCAGAGAACTCTAATAAGTTTAAAGTCTAGCAGCTTGTGGAACAGTATTACCTTTAACTGTGGGAGTTCACTTTTAATAGAATCACAAAGAAGTTAATCCATTTCATGGCTCACAAAAAAGTTGCTGATGAGTGATTTTTTTTTTCCTATCTGAGACCTTGCAGTTCTACTTCTACCTCTGTGCTATCAAATCAAGTGCAAAATACACATTCATCACCAGCACAACACAAAAATCACTCATTCCTAGCAAAATTTAGCAAAATGAAGCTAAACTGTAGCAATTAGCATAGTTTTGGTAGTGATAATGGTTGTGAATTATATAAAACAAGGATTCAAGGTAATGGGACTGTTCAGTGTGAGGAAGAGGAGGCTGAGGGGAGACTCCTCACTCTCTACAGCACCTGACAGGACTTTGCAGAGAGGCTGGTGCTGGGCTCTGCTCACAGGGCATTAGTGACGGAACTAGAGGGGATGGATTCCAGCTGCACTGGGGAGGGGCAGACTGGGCAGCAGGGAAAAATTTGTCACAGAAAGAGTATTCAGAGCCTGGCACAGCCTGCCCAAGGAAGGGTTTGAGTCCCCAGCCCTGGGTGTGTTGAAGGGTGGTTTGGATGTGGTTTTGAAGGACTTGGTTTAGGGGTGAACTTAGTAGAGCAGGGTTCATGGTTGGACTGGATGACCCCAAGGGTCTTCTCCAACCTGAATGACCCTGTGCTTCTTAGCTTCCAACTAACTTCCACCAAACTAAGAAGAGAATTTAGCAATAGATGTTTCTGTGTAAAGGTTATGCAAAGAAAGGGCTATTTCAGTCAACAGCTGCACTTCCCCTGGTGCCTCTTTTACTTATTGCCTTGGACTCAAGCCAGCTGTTTGAACTTTTTGCTTTTTGATGGTTGAGAAGAACTGTGCTTCCTCTCCTCCCTGTGTCCTCCACATCTCTGAGTCATCCTTTGAGCCCGTGCTGGATTGTAAGATAAAGGAGAAGGGAGCTAAGAGACTCTGCTGCACTGGCAGGACAGTGCCTACCACCTCTGGCAATAATGAGCTTTCTGTGATCAAGAAAACTCTCAGGGAACGCCAGGTTGGGCTTTGTGCTTCTCTCAGGTGCTACACAAAGTCAAAACTCAACCTCAGATGAGCACGAGAAGATCAAAGAGCTACTTTTAGGCTGATATTTGGAGAAATGTGTATGTGCCTAAACCACATTAACTTTCACAAGCTCCCTTCCAGCCTGTGTGGAAATGACAGCCTGGAGGGCATGTAGGAACACACTCTATACCTTAATAGACTTGTGCTGGTTTCTACTTAGTGTGTGAGAAATTCCTTTGAAGCTGAGAACTTTGGGGCACTCACATATTAGCATAGAATAAATGAGAAGGAGGCAAAGCTAAGAAGAGAAAACAGACTAACAAAATGGAAAGAACAGTGAAAACAGTTGCTCAGAAGAAGATAGGGAAGTGGAAAAAGGAGAATCTCTTTTACTGCAGATGATCTGGTAATTTCTTTACCAGTCCCTGCATGTGGAAAAGCATGCAGAGGAGACAAAAGATCATGAGATAAGCTCTTATTCCACCCAATTTTTTTGAGTATAGCAGATGATCTCTAGCAGATCTCCAAACCAATTCCACCTTTCTCATCTGCTTTATGGCATGGTCCTTTTCCTGCTGTAAATCACTCCTCAGGTGTCTATTGGCATTCTCCCCATCAGGGAACAGGCCAGATCAGCTGGTTTGCTCATCTGGTTGCCTTGCAGGGAGCTGAAGCTGAGCTCCAGGGAGCACTGTAGGTGCCCCTGCCTTGGCTGATGCTCAGCCACCTCCCCACTGGGCACACACCAGGGCTGGAGTGATGGACAACAGCCAGTTGTTCTGGACACAGGAACACAAGTTGTTCTGCCTGTCTCCATCCTAAAGAGGAAAATACTCAAACTAGTCATGAAGATTCATAACCCAGTCCTAGGACAGACACACAGATATAGTTTCCACTTTTGATGTCACTAAATGTGGTTAATAAAGACATAGTTGTGAGGTACCATATTCATAAGGAATATAAATCAAACACCAAAACACCAAACCCCTACCTTGATGGTATTTCAATGACTAATTAATTTAACTTATCTCCACACATTTTAACATGAAAACAGATTTGCTGGCATTTAATTCTGCATTTTCTTGCCTCTAGCTCACTGTCACATACCATTAAACACCTTTCCCACTGGCTTCCCATTTCCTAAGTGAGCTTCTCAGGGAGCCACAGTGCAAGTCCATGGACAGAATTTCAATGTTTTATGATTTCATCATGTTTTGGGCTGTGATCATTTCACAGCCATCTCACACTGCTGCTGTTTTTAACAGGCACCACTACCATAGAAAAATACGACCTGAGGACTAACAGCTGGGTACAAATTGGCACCATGAATGGCAGGAGACTGCAGTTTGGAGTGGCAGTCATTGACAACAAGCTCTACATTGTGGGAGGAAGAGATGGCCTCAAAACTTCCAACATTGTGGAATGTTTCAACCCTGTCACCAAAGCTTGGACCATCATGCCCCCCATGTCCACACACAGACATGGCCTAGGTAAGAGGTGCTTTTTCTTTGTAAATACCTTGCATCACTTGCAAATGAATTTTGATTGACACAGCCACTGCTGACAGAACTTGATAAAGCATTTAATAAGATGTGGCAATATTTGTAGAAGATGTTTGTCAAAGACAGAGCTGCCTGTTGTCATAATTTTGTGACATTTACAGTGAATGAATAATATGAATATGAAATCTAGAATATATTCCTGGAACTAGGAAGAAAGAAGGACAAGTTTAGAGCTGAGGAGACAGACTGCAAGGGAGAGAATATGCTGATTTCTGAATTATTTATGCATCACAGCTCTAGTGAGAAAGCTGGATTCTCTTCAGTTTACAGAAATATGTATTGCTTGAAATCATTGGTAAATTCAAAGGACATAGATTTTTTTCTTTCTTAATAATAGAAAAAGACTGATCCAGGATGATTTGGTAACCCTTTGTGGCCTGTATCACCTTAGCCACTGCTTGGTGGAGAGGGTAAAGTGTGGGGTTCTTACCACCTAGTCTGCCAAAGGTATAAAAATACTAAATAAGTAGAGAAGGGAAAGAAAACAAAACAGACTAAACAATTCCCATTCAAGTCTTCATCATTCCCAGCTGCAGGGGCATCATTCTACTTGACAGGTAGGTCACAGTGGTAAATTTGAGTGCCCAAAGTTAGGCTTCTAACTGTGCATCAGCTTGGCTGGCAAAGCTGCCTTACACTTACAGCTCCTAGCAGCTTCTGTGTGATTCTGTGGAGAGTTAGCACTTCTGGAAAATCAGGCCATGTATATTTAGGTCTAAAAAGACAGATTTAGAAAACTTCCAAGCAGCCACATTCAAACATTTTGCCTTCCCTAACACAAAGGAAGCAAAGGGTGGCAGCAGCTCCCCTAAGAGCTGCACCAAAGCCCTTCCTTCTCTGGGGACAGCAGTGACACAGGGTGTCCACAGGGCTTTGCAGGGTAGCCAAGGTCACTCTCCTGTGCCTCAGGGACACAGAAGATACAAGCCAGCTCTTATCCAGAATGTGCTCCCCAAAAACACATGAAGATGCCATGGCACTTCAGCTAGCAAGGACATCCAGCTACCCACCCACTCAAGCTTTGTGCTGGCAGGACTGCAGAGCTTCAGCTGGCTCTGAATAAGGAGGGCTGCTTGCCTGGGCATATTTTTCTTTGCCTGGCTCAATCTTTGACTTCCTTTAAAAGAACAGAATTGCTGTTTAGGGGCTCAAATTTGTTTCAGAACAAGAAGTGGAAGAGAGAAAAGTGCAAGAAGAGAATGTAAGAACTAAAGCAGCTTTCCTCTAGCCCCTTCTCAAAAGATACCACTTATTCAGAAAACAAACAAGTATATATATGTGTTCTGTTTATTCTGCCAGATGACAAGGCACCTTCTAAATAAATGCCAGGTGAAATTGTGTATCCACACACAGGGAATTAAATGATGAAGTTAATACACTACAGGTCCCTGAAATGATCTGATGCTGTAACTTGACCCAATTCTACCTTTAAGGAGTAGCAATGCTTGAAGGACCAATGTATGCAGTTGGTGGCCATGATGGATGGAGCTACCTGAACACTGTGGAAAGATGGGACCCACAAGCAAGGCAGTGGAACTACGTGGCCAGCATGTCAACCCCGAGGAGCACTGTAGGGGTTGCAGCATTAAACAGCAAGTATGTCAACAGGAAAAACTCTCTTTGCTTGTTCATTTGCTTCCTTCCTTGGAAATAGTTTCTTATATTTTCTTTTCAACCTCATAGTCATTCATCACCTCGAGAACAGAAAGAGAAAAAGCATAAAAGCAAGAAAGAAAAGGGTTTCCTCTGGTGAGAAGTGAATTGTTTTCAAACTTGCAGTCATGTTTTAAACATATTTCAGCCCTCTTAAGATAGAAGGAGATTCAAAGTGTTATGGCATGGATGTCAGAATTTGTAACTTACGGAAGAGAAGATCAGCTACTTCAAAAACTATTCCAAATTTATGTTTACATTTTAAGCCACATTACATGTGGCTAAGGAAGCATCACCATCTGAAAGAGCATGCACACAAACAATATTCACTTTACACCTCCTGCCTGCATCTCCACCTTCAACATACAAGTTCACATTCAAGAATCATTTCAGAGGTTAAATGTCTCTGGTGTGTTCAGTGAAAGGAAGACTAGTTTAATAACTAGGTATGAAAGAAAACCACTCCTATCAATCTGACCCTACCCAGATTTATTCTGCCCCCATCTATTGCTGCAAAACACTGAGATAAGTGTTCACACTGGCCTTTCCAACAGGAGTTTCCTCTTTAAACATCCTCCTAAGTCACTAAAGCCACCCAAGCACTTGTACTTGGGAACAAACACACGTCAGTGTACTGTGTAACCTGTGGCAAACAGCATATTACACCCTCTTGTACCTTCCTATTTGAAGGAGTTGTATTTCAGCCTGAGGAAGAGCAATTAATAAATTAAAGCCTAGCAGAATTCTGTTTCCTCCTTCAGCAACATAGGCTGGTGCTGGAAATAACCTTGTGAGAGGCCCCAAGTTACACTGGAGAGCACAGCTTGAACCAACCTTCCTCATTACTGAAATCTTTTTGACAGCTCTTAGCAATGACAGTTTGTAGGGGCTGGAACAGGACAGTTGCAGGCAGACAACTGTGTTTATCCTGAAACTTCATCCCTGGCTTCCCTGTTCACTGAAATTCCAGGGAAATAAAAGAATCAAGGGCAGAACTAACAAACATCAGCAAACAGATAGTTGAAAATGCAAACTTCACATAGAAGCCAGGGCTTTGCACTCCAATGTGACACATCTGTAATCATTCACTCCAAAGCCCAAGAGGGACAGACCTGCCTGTTGCATCTCAGAGGAAACATTCTCATCCCCAGCTTCCCCAGAAAATCCTGCTGGTACCTTCCACAGCTCCATGCAGGAAACTGCTTTGTCCAAGAGGAAATCCCCCTGGTCCCCACTCTGCTCTCAATCACTGCTGATGGGCCCTGGCTGAAATCATGGCTGTTAGTCTAGTGATGTCATTTCTGGCTTAGCAGGGGAAGCTGAGATCAAATGTCCATCATTCAGTGCTACTGCTGCAGTCTAAGCAAGCAGAATGCTTCTCCTTTTCCTGTTTCCTAAGGCAGGAGGCATTGTTGTTTCTATTCAACCCCACCAGAAAAGATTTGAAGTTGCTGGGGAACAACACTTAGAGCAAGAAATGGTCTATTGAAAACATCAGTCAGTAACAGTGTATTTGTTTTTATGTCAGAGATTGGGAAACGTGACCATGTTTCTAGACATTTGGAAAGCAAAAAGCCCAACCAATCGGTTTGTATACAGAGTGATTTCCCCTCTCTGAAAGCTGTGTAAACAAGCAGTGTGTATCTCATGTCCTGATGAGAAAACAAACCCAACCCTGGAGTGTTTAATGGGTCAAACAACAAAGGGCACAGCTAACCCAAGCCTGCCTTCCATTCACAGACATTGAGTCCTAGAAATCTGTTGACAGTGGTCAAGCTTTTTCCAGTTCAATTCCACCACAACAATCTACAAATGCTTCCAGCCACTGCAGAAAAGCAGGCACCTCTCAAGCAACACTCATCTGTTTAAGATGACTCTGGGCAAGCCCCTGTGTCCCCTAGGTCTCTAATTAGCTGCACTAAGTAAATTCCAGCTGATGGCAGGAATAGCCAGGACCTGAACCACTGGCACACCCAACACCCAAACACATCTGCTTCTCCAGGCAGCTGGCACCACTGCCTCAGCCCAGCAGCATCCCACTGAGCATGAAGAGCAACAGAAAATCACTGACAAAAAGACACAAGCCCCTCCATGCTGACCAGGGGGGATTTCCACCCTTTCCTGCTCTTACATGCTGTCTCAACATCAGCTGGTTCACATCTCCAGTTGCTTCCTAAGTGTCTTCAGGCTGACAAGATAGCATAGCTGCATGGCAACCTCTGTCCAGCACATTTCTTTATGTACTAACACTGAGAAAAAGAGTTGAGATATTTCTGACCAACAATTTTAATAATAAAGTTATTTTATGTATTAATGGTATAGAAACAATGCTTTATGTGATACTAAGATATCAAATACCATAAGCCTGCCATAAGGAATACTACCCATATACTTCAAACAGCTGCAATTAAATCCCATTTCTATCTCATATTTAAAGAGGCTGACATGCATTTTAAGCTTAATTTTCATAGATGACTGCTTGGAAATACTCCCTGCAAATGAAGATTATGACTTCTTCACCCAGCATGCTAAACTCTTTGTGCAAAGAAAGTTACAGAGAGCATATTGATGATTTTAAAGTGGTCTGAATGAAGCTAAGCAACTAAAATTCCTTTTAAAATGAAACACTAAAGATTGATATTGTTTGCCTTCTGTGGGTAACTATCCCAGACTGTATGCAGTTGGTGGACGAGATGGCAGCTCCTGCTTGAAATCCATGGAGTGTTTTGACCCTCACACAAACAAGTGGAGTTTATGTGCTTCCATGTCCAAGAGAAGAGGGGGTGTTGGTGTGGCCACATACAATGGGTTTCTTTATGCTGTGGGAGGTCATGATGCACCTGCTTCCAACCACTGCTCTCGACTTTCCGACTGTGTAGAAAGGTAAGGAAGTTTTGGGGCTTTTTTCTATTTTTTTAGATATATTCCAGGAAGGAAATGTAAAATAATTTAGAGCAGCAAGGGAAATCTCCTCACAATTGGAATGGTAGGGTTGCGGAACATATTGTGCCTTTTAAAAATACCATTTTGAGCTCAGTAACTGAATGTTCTTGTGATAACAAAACAACCTCCAGGAGCACATTCCTCCCAGCTCCCCCTTCTAGTTGAAGATTAAATTTTTGAAAATTCTTTCAGAAAAAAGAATAGAGTGACATGAGGCAACTGATGGCCACGGTGTCATTCCCTCAGGCCTTTTATGTGTAAAATGTATTGACTGCTTGATCTGATAGAAATGGAGAGACTGCAATCAGAAAGTGAAAACATGGGTATTTTTTCCTGAGCTTGAAGACCCCTCTAGTGGCTAAATTCAGTATTTTCTCACGTTGCCCTAGTTCCTGCTGTAAACTGAACTGACGATATAGGAGAAAATCAGCAACTACTGCTAATTTGATTTTGAAATGTGCTTCTCTGATGCAGTTTTCTAAACTTGATCATGAACCACCCTAGGTATGATCCTAAAACCGATGCTTGGACAACAGTGGCCCCCTTGAGCGTTCCTCGGGATGCTGTTGGCATCTGCCCTCTAGGGGACAGGCTGTATGCTGTGGGGGGGTACGATGGCCACACCTACCTGGACACCGTGGAGTCCTACGATGCTCAGAATAACGAGTGGACAGAGGTAATGACAACAATTCCTTGACTCCCAGGAGCTCTTCCTCCAGACAAGAGGGATTCTGGCCCAGTAAGGGATGAACTGAAAATTGCACTGGGAAATTAGCAGTGGTAGTGTGGAAAAATGATTGATTGGGATGCAGGAATAATGTAGTTAGGCTTCTATAATGTTTGTCAGCATTGCTCTCTGCTGGGCATTGCCCTCTGTGGATTTCTCACCCTCACCATGGAGACCCAGAGGAAATACTGGAAGTCTGAGATCCCTTCCTAGCTGCACTGTTTGGAAGACAAGGTATCAAAGTCTTTACAGAGTGCAACACCAACCTACACTCCTGCAACTCTCAGCAGCTCCTAAAGCTGTTTCCCATGAGCCAAAATTCTGGTTTTAGAGATCTAGTAAATCTATTTTTTTTAGCAGAACATCAGTTTGAATAAACAAATTGCTCTCCCTTTAAGCCACAAGTAATTTTTTTTTAGAGGTATGCATAGGAGTGTAGTAAAAATGTTCCTTCCTTTTTCTTTTGCATGGTCTTTTTTCCTTTCTTTAGGAAGTTCCTGTCAATATTGGAAGGGCTGGAGCTTGTGTTGTTGTTGTGAAGTTGCCCTGAGGATTCTAAGTATTGTGAATCTCAACTGAGTGGAGTTTGGTGAAGACTGAGTGAGGAAGAGCAGCAGCATTCCCAGAGAGCAGCACAGACCACACACCCTCCCAGCTCTCCATCACAGACAGCTCTTCTCTCTGAGCCATTATGTTATCAGAGCACAAAAGTGTCTTCCTGCAGTACAAAAAACCCAGAGAACTTTACATAAGTGAATTATTTTAATATGCCTAATATATAAAACTCCAATGATCTGTGTAAATGGTTCAGGTTTGTTAGAAACAAGTATCTGTTCTTTCTGAAATGCAGCAGCCAAGTGTTAACGGGTCTATCAGGTTTCTTCAGCTCTTTTCTATGTTGGCAGAAATGCTGATGTTAATAAAAAGAGATTTTTATATTTTAAATTAAAAAAAAAAAAAAAAAAGAGACCACTTTCAACAGAGAACTGCACAGAGGGAGATTGCAGTGCCACTGGCAACAGGGCAGAAGTAACTTCACTGCTATGGTCAGAAGTTAAATTACTAAATTCACTTTATCATCAAGTCAGAGCAGCATAGAATTTGGTTGTTATTCAACCTGTCCTGGGACAGAACCCCCATTTTTAGCAGCACATTAAATTGAATAGTGCAAGTGAGGAGATAGTAAAACTAAAGTATCTTTATGCTATGTGCCAAGAGCAAGAAACCTCTCCTGTCAAAACACAATAGTGATGTAATTAGCAATCATTTTCAGTGTGTAGAGCAACTGCTGATCACTGTGTCAGGTTATTCATGGATGTGTCTTTGCCCACCAACCATCTGGCAGTGTACGTTCAACTAAGCTGACTGCTGCTGGGATAATCACCATGCATTCCATTTTAACACACATATATAATTTCATTCCTTGAATATCATGTACAAAAGGAATTTTTTATATCATATTGATATGACAATCTTTGACCTCAGCTGAAGATTACCAGCTTTCTCTCATGTACAGTAGAAATGTGGTATGGAAAACCCCACATCCACTGTGTAACACTAGATCCCATTAATATAGGCATGTTTATCTATTGTTGGAAATGAATACTGAGAAGCAAAAACATGAAAAGAATCACCTGAAAACAGCACCTAATATTCCACGTGCATGATGTTTTCTTTTTGTGTGCCAATTTCTAATGAGGTATTGATTTGTTTCACATTCATTTCACCTTTTTTTTTTTTCAAATGCTGAAAGTGTATTTTAGAAAAAAAAGAATGTATGTAAGATATTCTATACTGTAAAGCACAATATTTGGGCAGTATCTACTTCAGTGTCTGTTACGTTGTTGTTTTGTCAGTACCAGGGAGCTGAAAATTCTCTCAATGTGTAAATTCTTTCCCCATAGAATAAGGTGTTTTCAGGATTCAGCAATATGCTATTTTCAAACATTTCTAGTATTAATCCTATTGAACGCTTCTAAAGATGAAATCTCATAAGCATATTTATAAAAGGGAAAACATTTTTAACTTGAAAAATCAATTATGTTTATATATATAGCATGCTACAGTCAAATAAAGTTTACTTTCTCTGCTAAACAAGTTTAGACTATATATTCACAATTTTGTGGGGTTTATTTTACATCTTTCCAAGAACAGAAGTATCATTTTTTGTACTCAAAGAACAAAAGATCCTTTCTTAGCATCCTTACTGCACCTGGTCCAGAGGAACTGAAATTGACCTTCCTTCCAGCATTTCTTTTTAGATAAAATTCAAATGCAATGGGGGAACCAACAAGCTTGACAATGAATTTGCAGTCATTTTGACTTGTGAAGAATAAGAGGAATATTACACACATTCTGAATTGATTTCCAAACAATCTATTTTAGGCTGAAATGATGACAGGAATTATCGTGAGATAAAGATCTTAAATGCTAGAAAACATCAAAATAAAATTCCAGTGGATATTTTAATTTAAGCAATAAAATGGCACAACTGTTTGGGTTTGTTGTTTTTTTTAGACAAACCAGTTCCTCAGTGTTCTTAGCACTAAAGTTGGATTTAATTTTGGAGCATCTTGGACTCTGAGGTCCCCTTCCAGCACAGCTCTTGCCTCTGACCTTCCACTGCTCTGGACTTGTCATCACCAGTCTCCCTGGCAGAATGATTTGGATTTGTGCTAGTGCTTGTTGGGCCAAACCACTGTGTTTTCTTTTTAAGCCCTGGCCCTCTAAACCACCACTTTCCTCTGGACCAGGTAGGAATTTCTATAGGAACTGCACCAGCAAAGATATTTCATGGAATGTAAAGTATGAGAAGCAAGGATAACAACTCCATGAGATAATTCTGGGAAAGACTAAGGGTCACCTATTGACAGCTCTCACAAGGTAGAGAAGCAGTACTACACCTATTGACAACTCTCACAGAAAATAAAATCATTTCCCTGATGCCACAGCAGAAAAAAACACATTCATGGAAAGGAGGCAATTGGGTGTGCATGCCTGGAAGGAATGTCCAGGGTCATTTCCTCCAAGGGAACAAATGCAGTGTCGTGTGGCTAATCCCAGCTCTTCCCACATGCATATTTCTCTACAAGGTTATCACATGACAAACTGATCTCTTGTAGATGAATAATCCTGTTTCTGGGGGGTACAGAAGATGGCACTAACTTCACATCATCAAGATTTTTACAAGCCAATTGTATCCGACTAGGAGAAAAGTTTACCATGTATTGGTTGGTCAGATAGTTTGGGAAAGACTGCCCAGGAATTATCTTTAAAATAGAAGCTTTTAAGTATAAATCAATATTTTATACTGAAAAATAAACTATATCTGAAAGTATAACTACTTTATAGCTATTATTTATTACTATATAGTAATTATTACTTTCTATTACTTTATGCTGGAGCATATTACTCCAGCAGGAAGTTTAATACAAGACACTTCCAGTTCCACTTGTTCTTTTTGGTGACAGAATGAATCTGGTTTAATCAAACTCCACATCCAAAAAAGTCTCAATTTACAGGAATTAAGGAAATAACTGTAAGGGATTTCCTAAATTATTTCTGTATTTTGAAAGTTACAAAAAGTGTTGAGGAAGGGGGAGTGGAGATGAAGATTAAGATAATTTTGGGCAAGACTGTGTGAGATTGGAAACAAACCCAAAACAGCATCTCAGCGACTGCAAGAACCCTGGCTTCTCAGTGCAGAATTTCTCCATCCTGTATTTACTCTGTTATCCCTTCTTGTGCCTGTAATTTAGCTGGCATTCCCTGATGCTCTGGAGAGGCAGCCTCTCACATTCCCCTCTTCATTAGATGGAGGCAGAGAAAGAAATAGAAAAGAAAACCACACCTTGGTACACAGACAAAAGAAGAAATGAGAGTGCCAGATGACAGATCACCATCCTGCCATTATTATAAGATTATTGCTTTATCTTCTGGGCCAAACTTGGTTAAAGGAGACTGGCCCTTTCCCCGGGCAAATTGCACAATGAAGTTGAGTAAATTCCAACAACTGGAAGTCACAAACATCAACTGAATGCCACCTAATTTTACCTGCAGTCACCTGAAACTGGAATGGCCTCCGTTCTCCCTCCTTTGAGAGCGGAGCAGCCTTCAGAGCAATATATATATATATATATATAATTCATAAATAATCAAATTAACACACAAGGCTCTTGTCTCTAAATAGGTTTTCTCTTTTCTTTTGGAAATACAAATTTAGCTGAACTTTCTTATTTCTTATGCACATTGTTTTCAGCCTGCAGCTCCCTGTGGGGAACTCTGCCAGCTTTTCTTCTATCTCTGAACTACCACGAGCTCTTTTTTGTCACCCGGGTCACACATACTTCATTTCCTACATCAGATTTTCCCTCTGAGAATTTCCTTAGAGTTACCTGATGCTTGTCAGTGACTTTTTGAGTCAGGGAAGCCATGAAGCTGTTCAGAACAGACACTCCTCTTCCTCAGCAAATGAGGTAAGTTTGCTCCTATTCTAGTGCTTGACAGGTCAGGTTTTGAACACCGAGGGGCTCTCCAGTTGCAGGGGTGTACCCCAGACTGGCACAGCTGGTCAGTTCAGTTATTTATTATTCATTAGATTTCAGTTTGCAGCACAGGGTTTGCTCAGAAGATGGTGCTGTGAGGCAAGGTTTAGGGAATCCTGGTCTGTGAGAATACCAGGCTGCCTTGCAGTAATATTTACCCTTTCAACATAAACCAGCTCTTCCCTATTTGATAACCTCAAGAGCCTACTGCATCTCCTGGTGAAGCTTTGCTCCACTCCTCCTCTTCCTCAGCTGCAGAGCACTCACCCTGCTGACCTCTGCAGTCACAGCTGGAACAGGAGTTAGAGCACACAATCACACAATGGTGGGGGCTGGAAGGGACCTAACACCTTCTGCAAAGTTTTCCAACACAACAGTTGGCATCTGGCCCCGGGCCTGTCCCCTGGGTTTTGGGCACACCAAGAGAGCAGAAATCAAATAGAAAATGCCTTTTCTGTTTCCACATTTTCCATACTAGGACAGCCATGAACAGGGTGTAGAGACAACTAGGATGAGCTTTACATTAAAGATGGGAAACTCCACATAACCCGGGAGTTTCATTCCACAAAGAATTAGGTAGAGCATCATCCCTCTCCTGCAGCGGTGAGGAGAGGGACTGCTCCCAGATCTGGGATGTAACTTTTCTGGGATTCTTTTCCCACAGCCTCATCCCATCTCCCTTCTCTAAGTTCTGAGCTGCAACTGGTTTACATATACAAACCATTCCCCCCAGCACCAAGAATTAATCTACAATTCAATGCTGTTACTTTTGGAATTCAGAAGGGGTTTCTGAAGTGCAGCACTAAAAAACCCCAAACAATCCAAAACAAAAAAAACCAGATTTTTTTACTTCCTTCAGAAAAGAGAATCCAGTTTACAATCAGCTTTATACAGTTCAGAAAGTTCTAAATAATAATTAAAGAAAATGTTGGGGAAAGGGAGAAGTATAAACCACTTGAAAATTCCCTTTTCCTCTGCCAGATTCCAAGGGATAGCTGTTCAGTACTGACTCAGCTGTCACCTCAGGGCAAGTCTGGGCTCAGATTTTTGCCTAAACCCTAAGCAAGCTGCAATCAATAATCTGCTCTGAACTGCCCTTCTATTCTCACAGGCTCCTTCACAACAAATTTCCCACTCCCAACTTGCCTGGCTTCCCTACATTTGGAATTTTTCCTTTCTCAGTAGTTCCATGAGAGTGCTTACATGGGGAATCATGCAACTTCAACCAATGCCAGTTGTCAAGAAAAGCAGGCCAAGCAGGAACAGTTTTAATTTCAAGCATTCAAATGTAAGTTAATCTTTCTTAAAATAAAGATCAAATCAGCACTTCTAGATGAAATTAGGAAAAAAAAAAAAGTGCCTATGTGTCAGCTCCTGAACAACTGATGATAATTGAAAAACCACATTCTGCCCAAGGCATTTCTGATAAGAATTGATTATCAAAGATCTCATTAGTTTCTTTCACTCTGCACTGTTTGTATGGAACAATAGTAAATAAAAAGTCTTGTGATGATTGTGTCTTTACAACTGTAAGTATTACACTGATCCTCAGAAAAACATATGCTTGTCAGATTCACAGTTGGGAAAAACAGTTTGCCATGTAAAGAAAAATTCATTTTAATCACCCTCAGTAATCAGATTCTTTTGTGAAAAAAGGGGGCCTGCAGCTGCTAGATGGAATCAAACACACTTTAAAAATAAAGAAAAAAAGCACTGTGGTGTGTTTTTTTTTCCAAGCAACACTGTACACACTTCATTAAGAATATTCTATAAAAATGGGAAAGACTGGAGGGAACAGGTCAGGAGCCAAAAGAGGCACTGAAGAGGGGGGAAAAAAAACCCCAACCACTAAATGAAAACTGGAGGAAAAGATTAGAAGAATTCAGAGGAAGCTCTCAAACTCCATTAAAGCTGTTAAATACAATAAAACACAATATAAAAATCTCATTTGGTGATTTACTACACTGAAGTAAAAGGATGATGAAGCAAGGCAGAAGCACTGAAGGATAGAGTATTAAAGAGTATTTGTTACAGACTTTTTCCCCCCTCTTCTTCCTGCCAACTGAATCTTTTTGTCAGCTCAGAAAGCAGGGTGGTGGTTGGATCTTTTGCACTCTATACTTAGCATCCTAGAGATGAAAATTATACATATCTATTCATATTGCAATTACCTGGCTACCAGACACAGCAAAGGAGTTAAAATTCATCGTGTCTCAATGCTGAGGTTTGATTTAATTTAACAACAGTGGATTTAAGGCCCTTAACTGATTCTTAGTTAAAAAACAATAAAATCCTAAGTATTCTAGTTCCTTGAATTTTAAACATCAGCCTCAGCTTTGTGAATTCCACTTTTCATGTGCTTTATTGGGCTGTTATATCCTGGTATTTGTTCTCTTTTGTTCACAGACTGTGTTTTTTGGTTGTTTTTTTTTTCCTTCACTAGGTTGTCATCATAAAGCCCTTATAATTCTCTCAGGACTGTCAATGTTTTCCAGCCCTCAAGAGACAGATATAATGGCAGCTCCCCTACATATGCTGGCATCTTGTCATAAACATACTGCAGCTAGAGATAAAAGTAAACTTTTGATACTGTTACTTCAGGAATATTGTTTGGAAACTGATTCAATAATTGTCACTCTCTTGAAAGGTTTATAGTCCCATCATTTATTTATATAACTCTTCTTTTTTTATTATTCTTCTTCTTTAAAACAAAGTCTTCGCAGGAAAACAACCTTGAAACGTCTTTATGTAGCCTGATCATTTATTTTTCAGAGGCAACCCCCTTGCTTTTCCACATAGTGCATGCTCCTATCAGCTCCAAATGGTTGGCAAAATGGCACTAAAGTAAATAGACATCCCAGAGAAGAATTTGTGATGAGCCCCACAGCATCTCCCAGCCAGCCTTGCCCACCAGAGCATGGTTTCAAGAGAGATAAAAAGTTAACTAGAAACCAAACCATTGTCTATTTGTTTTTAAATGTACTGCAGAGTCATGGAGTTCATTCTCAAACTCCCAGAGGAGAACAGACACTCCTAAGAGGATAAACACAGGGATTTGTAGCTTGGATGGGGATGGAGAGTTACAACTTACAAGCTGCAGATCTGAGTGTGCAACTCATTTCTTGGTTTTCAGGCTTCCAGAAGAAACCGTTGAGTGCATCAGAATAATAATAATAATAAAAAAAACCTAAACCAAAATCACTCCAAAACCAAAAAGATGCCTCCCCCCAACCAGTCTGTAATAAAACACTGCATTCAAAATCTTTCCCTATTATTTCCCAGGTGCACATTTTGGACATGCAACATCAGCTCCATCAAATACTGCACTTGAGCACAATGAATGAGCAAGGAGCAATGGGAGAGCTCTAATGCCTCCAAAGGGAAAGAGAAAACAGCTTCTTAAAAGCAACAGTTAAAAGCACTTTTCTACCTTACATATTGCTAGAGCAGGATTTAAAGGGGCAACACAGGAATCTAACAGGGATTTGCACTGTTAAATACACTTTCTGCATGCTGTGTTCAAAGTTGCTCTCTTCCCCTGTTAAAAGTTCATTTGTTTTTCTATTAGAAGCTGCTGCTAATGAAAATAAATGAATCCTCTGTGGTTCATGGAGGAATAAATATGATACTCATCACACTAGGCCTTACTCTTTTGGTAAACACTTGATTTTGTGTTTCATGACCTAGGAGAAGTAAAGATGCACTTCATAAAACAATAACTTATTTGTAAAATAAATTTCCTGGCAGACTCGCTTTAAGGTGATGACTTTTTTTTTTTTTCCCAGCCTGCTGCCAGCCCCTTCTCTAGACACTGCAGCAGTAAAATAAGGAATTTGCTTATTTACTAAGTTTATTTCAAAACATGACCTACTAAGAAGCTAAACTTGTTATTACTATGACTAGAATTGTTTACAGATCTAAACTCTGCCCCATATCTAAGTAGAAGTGTGTCTCACTTTTCCAGCTTTGAGATAGGAGTAGATAGCAGCTAATTATAGTTAATTATAACTCATCCTAAAGTGTGTCATCTCTATTTCTGTTAAAAAGTCACCTACCCATTCCTGGAGAGATGAGCTGATGGGAATAGGAGGGGGTTGGGTTGGTTTTTGTGGCTGGGAACCACAAACACTGAGGGCTTGTGTTGTCCCTCTGTGCAGGGAAATTCTTTACTCCAAGAGCTGTAGTTTCTCTTATTACACAATGAAAAGATGCAAATTTAGTATCTTACTGAAACCTCAACTTAGGAAAACCTGAATTACTTAGTTGTTTGATGTTGGTGAGTTTGAAGCATCAACTTAGGCAAGCAGAGCTCAACCAACATGGAAATTTTAAACCCAACTTGGCCATTTTAAAGAAATACTATAGGTATGTGACTACCTGGCACATTTGCTAACATCAGTGTTTGTTCTTGGTACTAATTTACTACTCCACATTTTATACACTCAACATTACCACGATTTCTTCCTCCTCTACTGAATTTTGAACACTCCTTTGAGCTAAATAGTGATGTGGCTTTGATATGGAAGAGAAATATGGTATTTTTGAATCTTGTAAAACTGATAGTCAGATGCTATACTTCACTTTCCTAATTTTCTTGAAATTAGTTTCTTTATATTCTATTATTTTCTTAGATTTGGGGAATTTTTCCCCTTCTGGAGTTTTCAAAGGTAAAAGAGGACATCACTAGATGCATAAGAAGTACTTTACATCTCACAAAAAGTGATCAGCTTTGTTACTAAAAAACCAGTAGCAGGAATAAAACCTATTTTAAAGAATTTTAATCTTAAATAAAGGCAAGCAGCGTGGTGAATATCCAAAGCTTAATTTAGATATCAAGTGCTAGTTTCTAGTCCTCTGAAACTGTGACAGGGAACTGAAACCCAGTCTCCCTGGGCAGAACTAACAAGGACCAAACAAGAACAAACAAGCAAACAAATTATTTGAGAAGGATCAGCAAACACAAAAATATGATCTGCCTTTTCACTTCTAGACTTTTATTGGCCAGTGCTAGAATAATCAATCATTCAAGCTGACATAATGAACTCGATGACTGAAACCATTCAATAAGAGCAAGAAAACACTCAATATGTGCTGTAGCCCTGCTGAGTCAATGACCTTGGCATCTGAGTCTTAGGAGAAGTCTGCATTGCATTAAAGATGATATCTTTAAAACTCCCTGCCACTTGAAACTCCTCTTATTTCATCCCTGTCTCGGGGCATGCACAAGAGTCTTGCAATTCAGTTCCAGTTCTGGTTTTAGTCTCCTGCAGGTGCTATCTGAGAAAGTCACAGAGTCTAGCCAGGGTATCTGTAATGGCACTCCAAGCTATTTTTACTAAGAAAATCAATTTTTAAATACAGCATTGAATTACAGTATCAGTAATTTCATTTGGATTTGAAAAAAAAAAACAAACCACCATGAACAGCAGACTGTTTGGCAAAATGAAGAGAGGAACAAACTTCATTTGAGCACAAGAGAAACTGAGGTTTGGATTATCTAGAAGATTCAAAATAGGTTGGAAGCAGCAATTTAAATGAAAGAAATGGTGATCCCCCCACATCCCTGAGTGCATATCCATTGCTTTCTGCTTTTCAAAGTTTTAAAGCTTGATTTGTGTCTTAATAGGAACAGATTGAACATCAGGAAATGATATTACTGGAACTAAGAGAGGCAAACAGCTCTCAGAAAAGGGAAGGGCTGTGGATGGGAACTTGACAGTGGACTCACTTCTTAAAGGGGTGACTGTACTCAACATGCTGACAAGGAAAGGGCTTTGACTGAGAAGATAACTCACATTAAAAGTTGATATACTAATTAGGATGCTGAAATGTGTAAGATTATAAAAAAAAAAGTGTCCTGTTCTACTGCATATTTATTTCTTTGGGCTGACTTGCAGTAACTGGACAATGATGTCATAACTACATTGAAATCTTTGTCAATTTACAAAATGAAATTACTGTTCAGTTATCTGTTGATAGGAAGAATGTTACTATGACATGGGGCTATGATTCTAACAGGCAATAGACTGACTTATTGATATGTGTTAAGAGCTGGACTTCAATAACCTTTTGTTTTGAAAAGATAAAATAATGCAGCTTAGTGCCACAAGACAATAGGAACTTCAGGACCTCAAAAACCTCTAATTCTTTTAGGGAAATCCTTTAATTGTCTTCACCACAACCATACCATTAAGCTGTGCAGTACAAGCATAAAGTATTCATGGTTTTAAACAGAAGGAAGAGACAAAATGAGTGGTTTACATGACTTCTAAGTAAGGGGGGAAAAAACAATCCAATGAATCAAGTGGGAAATGAGCCATGGTGGTGTTCTGCACTATTTACCAACAATGGAGGTGAGGGCTCTGCACTATCCATCTCCAACATTCACACTGCACTGCAAGACAGATTGCTGCCAGGGAAAACTCTAACCTCTATTATAAGATGGCTACCTGCTTTAAGCTGCTACATATACATGCAATTTTTAAAGCTCAAAACAATAAATTGTTTCAAGCACAGCCCTGTGTTTTTACACAGCTTCAGAAAAAAAAAATAATCTTCCACCAAATGACTTTATAAATCAACATACCAGTCATCTGGGAAAAGCAAATAAATCAATGGTGTCATCCTAAAATGTTTCTGCAAGGTAAAAAAATCTGAAGAGGTCAGACACTGCTAAAGATTATCTTTACAGACACAATTAGGGAGCTTCTCAGCACTGATGGATCCTCAGGCTGCAGCTCTATCAACTCACTGGTGCAAGGAGCCTCCTTGCAGAACAAAGGCTACACACCCTGTGTGAGAGCAGCAAAGCAGTGTTCTGGAAGAGGGATGTCTCCACAGACAGCAGCAGTACCTAAAACCTGACTGAGAACCATCTGGGGAGTCTGGAACCCACAGCCTTTGATCACAGAGTGGTCAGGGTGGATTGGGATGGAGAGCTGGATGTGGCTGAGCAGAAATTAGAGGCTCTCTGCAGAAACTGAGGAAGTTCCAGAAAGGCCAGGGTGGCTTTACAGTTATTTACATTTATTTTACTACATCTGCAGTGCCAACAGCCCCTAACAAAGGTGCATTTGTGTCTGCTGCAATCTGATGACTTCAGGGGAATGCAAGGCTGAGACCTTTGGAACGTGCCATGGGAGTCAGTTGGAGCACAAGAGGTTTAGGGAAACACAAGGAAGAACTTGTTCCCAGTGAGGGTGGCAGAGCCTGGCAGGGGCTGCCCAGGGAGGTTGTGAAGTCTCCTGCTCTGGAGACACTCAAGACCCTCCTGGATCTGTTCCTGGGTGACTTGGTCTAGGTGCCCCTGCTCTGGCAGGGGGGTTGGACTAGATGATCTTCTAGCTCCCTTCCAACCCCTCACATTCTGTGATGCTGTGAGAAGTAACACTGTTAGTGTTAAAGCCAGTTCACAGCAGTGAGTAGATGCATTTCAATTGACACATCATTTTTTATATAATGGGACAAAATGGAAGTGAAGGTTAAGTTTTTTAGTTGTACCTAATAATCTAGTATATGCAATTAGAAGCTAAGAAGGTTGGAATATTTCTCTTACATAGAGGAGGTAATGATGTAGCCACACAAGAGTAATCCACACTCCATAGATTTTATTTTATCAACAGGGAGGATCAACAGCTTCAACTTACTTTAATCACTTCATGAGCCATAAGATGGGTGACATTGACACAGCGTCCAAAACACTCCCTGGCTTCTGCCAGTTTCCCTTCCTGCAGCAGCTGCTTTCCCTTCAGTAGATTGGCTTGACGTTTCCTAAAGAGAAGCAAAGGTGCCCACCCATCTATGAGTATTTTCCACTTCCAGGAGGAGTGGCAGGAAAGCCTAAAATACACTCTCAGGTTGCAATAAAACAGATTTAATGGCATTTGGGAGTATGTGGTATTAGATATTTATTGGTTTAGGGGACATAAGGCATCAGTTGCTCCATTTAAAATTGCAGAAGGAAGCCTTTGTCCCATGAGAAATTAGAAATAACCACTAGTGAAAAATTCTCACTGCTTCACAAGTCCCATTATATAGGAATAATATCTGAATAATCTGAATCCAAGTCTGAAACAAGTTCATCTGATTATTTGTAGAGAAATAGGAGGAAGGTGGTGTTATTTTGTAAATAAAATTATATAGGGGGAACAAAAAAAATATTTTAAATATTTTAGTTAGTAAACTAAAAACCTTTAATACATTACAGGAACTAATGCTCAGAGCTCTACTTCCTTCCTCTATAGGAGTGCTGTCATTTATGAAGTGCATGTCTATTTTTGGAATAAAACCTCTAAGAAGAGGCTTGGATGATTTTTAAATGTAAATTAAATAACATCACATTGCAGGAAGCTTTAGCAGAGGTTTGTACCCATGTGAAGTCTGAGGTTTTTGAGCTCTGAAAATGGATGGTGTCATTGAACACACTGCTCTGCTTGCAAATAGTTTGGTACTTACTCCCTTCGAGCCTTTTCCACTTCCTTCTTAGAAGGCAGGGTGCATCCATCAAATACCAAAATGGGTTTAATTCCAAATGACAGGAGCATTTCAACAAGTTTCATACAGAAAGCTACATAACTGTATCAACAACAGCAAAAGGAAGAAAAGAAAAGCTATTATTAAACACACATCTATTGCAAATTCTGTTTGCAGGCAACAAGAACTGTGCACAGAGCAGCAGGCAACCCTCCAGTGCCTTCCAAACTCACCCCTTAGTAAAAATACTTGGGAATTCCAGATTTTCTGTGTCCTCAGACCCTTCATCTCCTCACCTGTTATTTCTACAGATCTTTGAGATCATTTTCATCATGAGTACAGACCTAAAAATCTAATAGCTGCTGTAAACACTGGGCATTTAAGTGCATTACAATGATTATTTTAAATTTCTTTTTAATGATCAAGTGGGTTTTCTTGTTGGTTTGCTGTCTGCTTGTTTGTTTTGGTTGGTTGGTTTTGTGTGGCTTGTTTTGTTTGGGTTTTTTTGTTGGGGACTATTTTAATTGTTGTTTTGAGGTTTGGTTTGTTTTGAAGGATGCTGTTTCAAACACTAAGAGCAACCTTTTAGGTTGAGGGGAAGGAGAATGGGTCTTAGGAGCACTTAGACTCTACAAACACAAAAGAAACGATTTAGAGCAATAAAACAAACTGAAAAAATAACTGATTTTTGAAAGACAGAACCAAATACAATTGTTATAACAATTGTTAACATAATATATATAACAATCATACATTTAGAGAAATTTTCAAGTGTCAAAGAAGACAGAGATGGGCAAGAACTTAAGCAAAACTGATCTAAGCTCCAAAGCTGAACTTGAAATACCACCACAATTTGTTTGTGTCCTTCCTTAAGGATACAACTGTGTAAGTGAAAAATCCACACTATGAAATATATCCTTATTAAAAATACAGTACATTAAGCAAAAAACCCTGCACTTTATTCAGCACAACACACCTACCAGAATTCCTCAGTTTCATTACAACTTTTGTCACAGCAGCATTTACAAACTTTACATCACTTTGTCCAAATAGGGGTCCTGAAAATAATGGTTAATATAAAGTACATGAATTGTATCTCCAGAAATCCCATCAGAGCCTGAATTAGAACTGAGAAAAAAATGCTTATGCTGGAAAAAAAAATCATTTACTTAGCAGAAAATATTTTAGAGGGTTTTCTTCCCCCCAGTATATAATCCAGTATTTCTTTTGCACACTTGGAAAGCTACTTACTGACAGCATTTCCATTTTCAAACCTTCTGAGCATTCTTATTAACTGAGAATTCAGAAGTGCCACTAACGAGCCAAACTACTTCTAAGTTTTTAGCTCGAGAAACGCCAAGGCAACAAAAGTGATTTGCAAGAGATTGAAAAGTCACTTACACATCTGTCGGCTCTCCTCGGGCCAGCTTCTCAGCACAAGCATAAGCTCCTTTGTGCAGCCAGCAGTAAGTGTCCACAGCTACCGCCTGCCCTTTGTATTTCTTCACGTGAGTGGCTTCAGCAGCCTCTTTGATAAACTGGAGCAGCCCCTGAATCCCCATCGTGCTGCTGGCGGGAAAACCCAAAGTCGTAAACACAAGGCTGAGGCTTAATCTCCGCGCACGGAACGTCAGCCCAGCTTGCAGAAAGGCTGCTGGGCTGAAGCAGAGGCACGAAAAACCCTCGTGCGAGTGCCCCTATGCACCGCAGCTCCGGCATGATGCGGGGCCTTGAAGGCCGCGATGCGCGCAGTCCGGGCCGCCGGGGGATCGGGGGGCTGGGGAGCGGGAGGCCCCGCACCGCCGCTACCCGAGGAGAGAAAGGGGTTGGGGGGATCACCGAGCGATCGGCGATATCGTTCCAGTACCTGGCTGGAGGAAGGGCAAAGCAGCCGCCGCGCACCGACCCGTCCCCGCCCTCTCCGCTCGGCCGTAGCCCGCGGCGGCCGCCCGGGTTTTCAAGCAGCGCGCTCAGGGCACTGGCCCCTCCCCCGGAGGCGGGAACTACGAGTCCCAGCATGCCCCGCGCGGGACACGGAAGGGGCGCGGTGAGGGCGGGAACTACAAATCCCAGCATGCTCCGCGCGGGGCAGGGTGGGACATGCTGAGGGCGGGAACTCCGCCTCCGCGCAGCCGGCCCGGCCTTTGGCGCGTCAGCGGCGCTGAGGGAGATGGTGGCAGGCGGGGGGAGGTGGATGCTCTGAGATGTGAGAGGCGGCTCGGGTCGGAGTGGCTGCGTTGTTGGTATTAGCAATTTTCCCGAGCTTTCTCTTCTGAAACCCGGCTATAAAGATCATAGAATCATAGAATGGTTAGGGTTGGAAGGGGCCTCCAAAGGGCATCTAGAGCAGCCCCCTGCAGGGAGCAGGGACACCCTCAACTAGCCCAGGCTGCTCAGAGCCTTG